>PVHY01025934.1:0-17851 GCA_004024945.1 Uropsilus gracilis
CTTTTTTTTTTTTTTTTTTGAGACTAGGTCCGCTATTTTTGCCCGTGGAACTGCAGGCTCTTGTTGCCCGGGGTACCACAGACTCAAGCAATTCCCAGCCTCAGCTTCCCAGGTAGCTGGGATAACAGGTGCACGCCACCACACCCAGCTATTTTTTTGGTAGGTCTCGCTACAGCCCCAGGCAGGACTTGAACCACGATCCCTAGTCCCGGCCTCTTCATAGGCTGAAGCTTACAGGCATGAGCCACCATGCCCGGCCTCCTTTTTGATGATCATGAAGGGAGTCTTAGATAGTCTTAGTCTATATATTGAAAATAAGCATGTGAATCTTAGGTTAGAGAGTGGAGTGTCCCCAGTTGTCAGCTTGCATTTTTCTAACCTTCCTGCATTGCCATTTTCATAGTTAACAAAGTCTTACTTAATTCTGAGGCCATGATCTCTTATGTGCAAAATTTCTGAAAATATTGATGGGATCTAAAGCAATACAGGACAGGACACATGTAAGTACAGTGGGAAGACTACTTGATCTCTTTTCTTGCTCTCCTTGTAATTTCCCCATTGCCAGGGGAGGCAATTGCTATGCTCAGTCCTTGTGTTTACTTTTTTCAGATAAGGATATAGTCACTAGTTCTTATCAGTCTAGCCTCTATTTTACCCCTCCCCATCTCTTATATAGGGATATATCTCTATTTATCTCCACCCTTCACTCTATGACCCCTTTAAAACTGGATATTAGTATTGTTCCTAAATTAGAATAACATCCTATATATCCTTCACAGTTCAGGTCAGAAAGGATGTCTATCCCTGTTTAGTTCTATGTATTTATTTGTTATTTATTTATTATTTATTTGTTTGTTTATTTATCTATTTATTGACTAGATCTCGCTATGTTGCCTGGGGTAGTCCCTATATATCCTTTCATAGCTCAGGTCAAAAAGGATGTCTGCCGGGCGCGGTGGCTCGTGCCTGTAAGCTTCAGCCTATGAATTAGCCAGAGCTAGGAATCGTGGTTCGAGTCCCGCCTGGGGCCGTAGCGAGACCTAGTTCCAAAAAAATAGCTGGGCGTGGTGGTGCGTGCCTGTAATCCCAGCTACCTGGGAAGCTGAGGCTGGGGATTGCTTGAGTCTGTGGTACCCCGGGCAATGAGAGCTTGCGGTTCCACGGGCAAAAATGGCGAGACCTAGTCTCAAAAAAAAAAAAACAAACAAAAACCAAAAAGGATGTCTATCCCTGTTTAGATTGATTGATTGATTGATTGATTGATTATTTACTAGATTTCGCTATGTTGCCTGGGGTAGTCCCGATCCCGCGAACTCAAGCGATCCCAAGCCTCTTGCCTCCCAGCGCTTGGACTAAGGGCGCGTGCCACCACGACCGGCTTCACTTCATTTTAAGTTAAGAATATGCCTATGGTCTCTCTATTGTATAACTTGTAATTGGTAAACCGGTGAGGGTTCCCCTTGTATTTTCCCTTAATAGCCCCTTAGTATATTTTGCTGCTTTGGAAAATTTAAAGACAAATTTGGAAAATTCTTATTGCTCCTCGGTCTTTTGGCTAAGATGGAAGTGTAGAATTTGTTTTTACTACTTTAATATCTGATATATCCTCTATCCAAGGACAATATATTAAATGGATTTTTGGAATTAGGAGATGGAATAGGAGCTTGTTCAGTCCACTGCATGCATCGACCTGGTATTGCAGTGCCTCCAGGAATGGTGCAGCCCTTCAGAGGAAAATTTAAAAAAATTTTTTTTGAAAATTAAAATTTCTATGCCGGCTACATAATCATCAATGGTAAAATAAGACACAAAATGGATAAACTCCTTGACTCTTTCCCAAAACTATAGCAGGAAAACACTATAAACCCACATGAAGGATCTCAGGAAGTGAAGTGTGTTCAGACGCTTACCAAAGTTCTACAAGCAAATTGGAAACAATGTGATTCCCAACCTTCCCCTCCCTCCCCCACCAAAAGATCATTTTGGAGAAAGTGTAACTGTAGACTGAAAAAAACGCTAGTTCATATATATATATGTATATATATATATACTTTTTTTTTTTTGAGACTAGGTCTCACTATTTTTGCCCCATGGAATCGCAGGCTCTTGTTGCCCGGGGTACCACAGACTCAAGCAATCCCCAGCCTCAGCTTCCCAAGTAGCTGGGATGACAGGCGTGCCCAGCTATTTTTTTGGAACTAGGTCTCGCTACGGACCTCAGGTGGGGACTTGAACTGCAATCCCTGGCCCCAGCCACTTCATAGGCTGAAGCTTACAGGCACGAGCCACCGTGCCAGGCCTAAAATGCTAGTTTATAAAAATTCAGGTTGAAGGGAGATTAAAGGAGTGGATTTGAATAATCTGTGGTATTATAAGTAAATAAAAAAATACAGAACTTCCAGGAAAAAACACCATCAGAAAATGTTCGATCAATACAGCACTTAGAAATTCTCCTTGGTGTGTAAATAGGCTTGAAATTGTTTTTGAAATCTAAGACTATTCCTTCCATTGAGTCTTCATGTTACCGTAATCCAGTGCATTAAATTGTGGAAAAAAAAAACAAAACCCAATTTTCCTCTAATGTAGGTTTTTTTGTTTGTTGTTGTTTTTTGAGACTAGGTCTCGCTATTTTTGCCTGTGGAACTGCAGACTCTCGTTGCCTGGGGTACCACAGACTCAAGCAATCCCCAGCCTCAGCTTCCCAGGTAGCTAGGATTACAGGTGCGCGCCACCACACCCAGCTATTTTTTTTGGAACTAGGTCTCACTATGGGCCCCAGGCGGTTCTCGAACCGTGATCCCTAGCCCCAGCCACTTCATAGGCTGAAGCTTACAGGCACAAGCCACCGTGCCCGGCCAATGTAGGTTTTTAAGGTTAAAACGCTAGGCGCTCTATGATCACACCTAACTATGATACATGGGTGGCAGTGACCCTTTCCTCATACAGTGCTCATGAACCAAAAATTTATAGGGAAAATATGCATTTTCAGGAAATTTGGAAAGAGTTTGAGAATTAAAACACTGCCTTATGAGGAAGACAAAGCAAGTTCGGGTGTCAAGTTAAACTTTAAAAAGGAAAAAAATGGGGGGGTGGGACAGGGTGAGAATGGTCAGGGAGGGTGGGGGGGTGATCCCAGGGATTACAAAGATGTGAAATTTATATATTAATTAATTTTTTAAAGGAAAAAATGTAACAGGGCATCTCAATTGTACAATGAATAGAGCTACAGTCACCTCTTCATTATCCACTCCCAACACAGTGGCACGACTGTACATATTAAGTTCACCCTCCTACAAAATGGCCCAGTCTTTATGGAGAGGGAAGATGATGGGAAATAGCACTTAGAGTAGAAATAAACAACAGATAATGATTCATAATTGTTTTTAATCTTTAGGAAGAGTCACCCTCAGTTATTTCCAAATTTCTTGTCATCAGCTGTTCATTTCTTTATTTTGAAAATCACCAGATTAACACTGCCAAAGGCAGGTAGGAAATGATCCAAGAGGACAGTACAGAGGTATCACATGGTTAAGTGGCTGAGATACTGGAAACAAGACAATCCTCAGGAAAGTCTCTTTTTTGTCCCAGTAAAGGCACCAATGTGTGAACCTAATTCACACTTTCATTATTTCAATCAGGTTATTTTTATATCAGTATAATTTTAGAATAAGACGTGGTGGGGGATTATTTACTTCCTGAGAAATTCTGTCCATCACTTTGCACATAAGATATTCAAGAAGGTCTAACTCCAAAATTAATTTCAAATGAAATGACACTTCCTTTACTTCTTTTTAACACTTTCACATGCCCCCCCCCTTTTTTTTTAATTCCTCAACTCTTCTCCTGTACAAGGAATTTTCAAACAGAATAGCAAAAATGATACTCTTAACATCATGGTAATAATAAATAGGCTCTATTTAGAGGTGAAATGTCTAAACCTGGTTGAATCTACTTTGCCCATCAATCTTTTGCAAACTGTGTCTCAAACTAATTTAGCCTCTAACTTTTACTCAAGGTTGGAAATAGGAGGTTTGAGTCCAGATGTTCTCCCTGCTAGGAACTAGGTTCAAAACATAGTTCAATTATTGCAGACCAACTAAAGCTTTTGACTGTTTCTAACATCTTAAAAACATATAGCTGAAGCTCAAATTAGTAACCATTTTCTTATGCCAAAAAACTCTTTCCCAATGTAAATCTACTCTTCACATTTGCCTCAGATTCTACCTGTATAGGCATAAAGGTAAGCTAAAATACCTGTGAAAATAATTCTGGACGAACAAATATTGAAATGCCAGATAACTGAAAGAAAAAAGTGTGACTAGATGCTCCTTCCCCTCTTCGCTGTGATTTGTAGGCACCACCATACATGTCTGCAGTGGTGAGTTTTCAATTGAACAGTTCTCAACCTGGAGTTCAATGGCTAGCTGGGAACTACTGTCCTAGTTCTGATTTAATTAAATATACTTTCAAATGAAGAGAGTTACTCTGGCAAAGTACCAATCCTTCTAAAATGCAGATTATATGCTAATTTATGGTAAGTGTCCACATAATTACGCCAGATGATGGGATTATGTAGGAGGTGGAAAGGGGAAGAGTCTGTCACAACTCCTGGAACATCTCCCTCCTCCCCTCTGAACACATTAGCTAAAATGAGTGAGGATCAGCTCCTGACGAACACGGTCAGCATCTAGGTCCAAGGACTCCATGTGCTCATATTCTTCCTCAGGAGGCTGTTCCATGGGTCCTGTCATTGGAAAGGACCAGACATCCATTCCGTGCTCCAGGGAGATGTTGTGGAGAACACAACAAGCCAAGATGATGTGACTAGACTTCTCTGGTGAATACTGCAGTGCCCCCTTGGATCCATCAAGACAGCGGAATCGGGAGCAGAGGGTTCGGAAAGTCTTCTCAATTACACTGTGAGTTGCAGAAAGGGCCCTATTGTAGCGATATTCGGCTGGAGTTTCAGGAATGTGAAGTGGGGTCATGAGCCAGGTACTGAGAAAGAAGGAACTATCACCTGTAGGAAAGGCCCAAAGAAATCACAGGTGATTTTAAGTTCAATACAATCAAAAAGGGAAAGCCAAAAATACATACTGAGCATTGGTAAGAAAGCACAATATGACCCAAAACACCAAGTGGGAAATGCTGTAATAAAAGAAACCATGCCAGTGTCCTGAGCAGAAGACACGAGCCTTAGCTGGGAATATCTTTGACAAAAACTAACACAGGAAAAGGCGGATAAGCTGAGGAAAGCCAATTCTGAAAGTATGCAGGAAGGAGCAGAAGGCACTGATGGAAATAAATTTGCTGAATTCAAAAGGTTAGTAAGAAATTATCACATAACAAGTCAATCTTCGGAATCTCTAAAGAGCAAGAGAAAAAAGGATTTTTCAGGAGACCTCAAAATACTTGTGAGGTAAATGCCCAGCTAAACCATTATAACACCAGGTCTGAAAAGTCCTACTAAAGGCCTTTGGAGTATCTCATGGACAATAATCATTCATTCTTTTTTTTTTTGAGACTAGGTCTGGCAATTTTTGCCCGTGGAACCATGGACTCAAGCAATCCCCAGCCTCAGCTTCCCAGGTAACTAGGATTACAGGCACATGCCACCACATCCAGTTAGTATTTTGGGACTAAGTCTCACTGTGTTGCCCTGAGAGGGGCTTGAACTGGGATCCCCAGACACTGCCGCGACTTTATAAGCTGTCGCTTTATAGGCACGCGCCACCATGCCCAGCTAATCATTCATTCTTACAGTGCTAGAAGAATAGATGTCCCTAAACCAGGGGCAGTGGTATGTGCCTGTAATCCCAGTTATTTGGGAGGTGGAAGCTAGGAATCACTTGAATCCGTATGTTCGAGACTACCCTAGGCAACACAGTGAGACCTAGTCTCAAAAAAATAGCCGGGCGTGGTGGCGCACATCTGTAATCCCAGTTACCTGGGAGGCTGAGGCTGGATAACACTTGAATCCACAAGTTCGAGATAACCCTGGGCAACATAATGAGACCTAGTCTCTTAAAAAAACAAAAAAAAAATATGAACAGATGTCCCAGTGTCTGTGGCAGAGAACAGAGGTCAGGTGTTCTACTTTCCTAGGTATTATTCTCGCCGGAACCACACCTTGTAATAGAGGAACTGTAGAATTCACATTAACAAGGACAGCATAAATACAATAATGCGAACAGTAATAGTGGTGTGGAAATACAACCAGAAGTTAATTAAAATAATATACACAAGGCATTTCTCTTAAATGACTCCCTTATCAAGTGATCTCGAGAAGTGCTAAAAAAAAGTGCAATGTGTTAATACAACAGTACAGTGTTTCTATAATGTTTAATTTTCCTGACTCACTACATCTGACAGATGAAATGTCTCCCAGAGGCACAACCTCTAAACAGCTGAGACAAATAAGCTGCAGGATTACTAGCTCACATAATTGCTGTGTTCCTTACCCACTATAAGTTCAGTTAATAGTTATAGACATTGAGGATGCTAGGCACTGTTCCAAATATCTAAGACTTGTTTCTTTGAAGAGCTTACATTTTAAGAACTGATTAACTTCAAATATTTAAGAATTCATAAAAAGGCCGGGCACAGTGGCTCCTGCCTGTAAGCTTCAGCCTATGAAGCGGCCGGGGCTAGGGATCGTGGTTCGAGTCCCACCTGGGGCCTGTAGGTAGCAAGACCTAGTTCCAAAAATATACAGCTGGGTGTGGTGGTGCGTGCCTATAATCCCAGCCACTTGGGAAGCTGAGGCTGGGGATTGCTTGAGTCTGTGGCACCCCGGGCAACATGAGCCTGCGGTTCCATGGCCAAAAATAGCAAGTCCTAGTCTCAAAAAAAAAAAAAAAAAAAAAAAAAAAAAACTCATATTTTTATATAGCTGATTTGTTTCTTCCTAAGTACAAGCTATTTTAACTGAACTCACTGAAATTAAATACTGAATTTAATTAATTAATTTTAAAGACTATGTCTTGCTATGTTGCTCAGGATAGTCTCGAACCTGCGGACTCAAGTGATCCCTAGCCTCAGTCTTCCAGGTAGCTGGGGTTACAGGTGTGTGCCACCACGCCCAGTTTAACTATTGAATAAAAAATGATAAATAATAATGAAAATAATATCTATGGTATTATGTAACAGGTAGTGACAGGGACTTTGAAATAAGACACTTATTATTCTATCCAGAGTTTACCAGGATAGATACTATTGAACTCCCTTTACAAATGAGATCAAATGCATGTCAGTTATGCTCTGATGTGTTAGATAAAGTGAGGGGGAGGAACTAATCACTAAATGCCAACATCAGATTCAGAGACACTGGTGTAATGCTGTAAAACAGAATATAATACACATTTTTCGATAAGTGCCAAAACACAAAGATACTAACATTTAAGATGAATGTCAAAACACAGAGATACTAGCCGGGCACGGTGGCTCGTGCTTGTAAGCTTCAGCCTATGAAGCGGCAGGGGCTAGGGATCGCGGTTCGAGTCCCACCCGGTGCAACATAGCCAGACCTAGTTCCAAAAAATAGCTGGGTATGGTGGCGCATGCCTGTAATCCCAGCTACCTGGGAAGCTGAGGCTGGGGATT
This sequence comes from Uropsilus gracilis, assembly GCA_004024945.1. Lineage (NCBI taxonomy): Eukaryota > Metazoa > Chordata > Mammalia > Eulipotyphla > Talpidae > Uropsilus > Uropsilus gracilis. The sequence continues at coordinate 7,603 of PVHY01025934.1, forward strand.
GCTTGAGTCTGTAGTACCCCGGGCAACGAGAGCCTGCGGTTCCATGGGCAAAAATAGCAAGACCCAGTTTCCAAAAAAAAAAAAAAAACAGAGATACTAAATGATAACTATCTCTTAAAATCTTTTCCTAAGAAACAACACACCTTAAGGCCGGGCACGGTGGCTCGTGCTTGTAAGCTTCAGCCTATGAAGCGGCCAGGGCTAGGGATCGCGGTTCAAGTCCCGCCTGGGGCCCATAGCGAGACCTAGTTCCAAAAAAATAGCTGGGCGTGGTGGTGCGCGCCTGTAATCCCAGCTACATGGGAAGCTGAGGCTGGGGATGGCTTGAGTCTGTAGTACCCCGGGCAACGAGAGCCTGCGGTTCCACAGGCAAAAATAGCGAGACCTAGTCTCAAAAAAAAAAAGAAACAACACACCTTAAATAGGGAGATAATAAGACAAGCTAGTTAATGTAGAACTTCTATAGAATGCTCATCATCATCAGGTGAATACAATCAAGCACTAGTGCAAGACAGATAGGAGGGAATTAGGATAAGAATTGCTAAACAGATTAAACTGCTTACACGATTAGTCATCCATAAGAAGTTCTGGCAGATCTTACCTAAGCTGCTTAACAGGACTAGTTAGAGTTGAAGAAATAACTCAGGCTGAATTGTTTGTAGGAGTAGGTACATTCAGAGAAAGGGAATGAGGTAAGGCACTCTGAAGGGATAGGGGTGACACCCAAGGAGAAAATATGCTGAGAAAAAAGAAGAGGGGCAGGAATCACAGCTAGTTCTAGCTTTGGTAAATCTAGAACTATTTTACAAATCAAATATTCTTAAGATACCATCAGCCACTCACTATCATTTTTTTTTACATTTTGTCCTTCCATGTAATCCTGCCAATCTTCCCCAAATTACCCTATTATCTACACATCCTCTAGGGAACAGAGTTTTCGAAACAATCTATTTGTATGACTCATCTAAGGCACCTGTCGAAAACAGATGTCTAGATTTTTTTCCTTGAAGATTCCCATTCCCAAAGTTTGCACATTTAAAATAAACTCCCCCGATGGCTCATTTTTAGGTCTGGAAAATTGTGAAACACTGTTCTAGTTCAGGGATCTTCAAACCAGCTTTCCTGTTAGAACTTCTGGAGGCTTTTCCTAATGGATATGTTCAAATACTGATAGAGATAAGGGAACCAATTTCCACATCATCACTACCATGTGGATACTTCCTCAGCATTGAGTGCCTAGTATGTGGCCTGGTACCAAAACTGGTCGTAGTGAACATTTATTGAATGTTGCGTCACTATCCATCTCTCCCACTTCCACCCATTCTATAAAGCGAGGAATAAGAAAACTAAAAATTGTAGAGTTTTACTTATTTTCAACTATATTCTGTAAACAACTAAATAAGCTACTTTATTTATTTAGAGACTAGGTCTTGCTATTTTTGCCCATAGAATGGCAGGCTCACGTTGCCCCGGGTACTACAGACTCAAGCAATCCCCAGCCTCAACTTCCCAGGTAGCTGGAATTACAGGCGCGCACCACCACACCCAGCTATTTTTTTGGAACTAGGTCTGGCTATGTTGCACCGGGTGGGACTCGAACCGCGATCCCCATTCCAGCCACACTCCATAGGCTGACACTTACAGGCATGCGCCACTGTGCCCGGCTTAAAAGCTACATTAAAGTCATCATTCCACCCTGTCTGGGGAGGGCGTCGCTGGTCCACTTAGGAACCCTGCCGCTAGCAGGGTTGCTCGTCAAGGGGCTTTGCCCTTCCCAGCTGGGGGAACAGGTTCAGCTTGGGGGGTTCCCCATGGCTGTCCTTGGCTGGTCTGCCTTCCTCTCCTTGTGGTAGGTGGCACGCCTTACACCACCCCGACCACCCCGTGGGTTCTAATGGTTTAATGTGTTAAGTGTAAGCTGGGCACGGTTGCTCGTGCTGTAAGCTTCAGCCTATGAAGCAACTGGGGCTAGGATCATTCGAGTCCCGCCTGGGGCACATGGTGAGACCTAGTACCAAAAATAGTTGGGTGTGGTGGTGCGCCTGTAATCCCAGCTACCTGAGAAGCTGAGGCTGGGGATCACTCGAGTCTAGTACCCCGGGCAACGTGAGCCTGCAGTTCCACAGGGAAAAATAGCGAGACCTAGTCTCAAAGTGTAAGGCAGTTGCCAGTTCTGGTGAAGGGATAGAACATTTTGAGATGTGAGTAAAATGTGAACCCGTTAAAGCTGCTGTGTTTGTCCTGGATCAGACCCTCCAATGGAGGCACCATAGTCCTAGCCCCCCCCCCCCAACACTAGGTATAGCCTTCACCCCCTCTGGGAATGTTTGCAAAGTCAAATGCTACTTGGTACCTTTGGCTTTTTAATGAGACAAGCTTATTTGCATTTGAAGAGTAGTCTCTGCTACAAAGGGTGGGTCTCATTAGCTCATCTTTGCCCTGGGGGCTCTACAAAAGTACTGGATTGAGTAGCCATTTTACATGCCACCGTGAGCCCTTGGTAAACATTTATTTCGAGACCCCTTGTGAAGGGGTTTTAGTTGACAAAACGGATAATAAACAATTTCACCCCTCTTCCCTAAAAAACCAAAAAAAAACACAAAAAAACCCAAAAACAAACAAAAAATAAAGTTATCATTCCAATTGCATCTAGGGTCCCCAGGTGCGAAGGTGAAGATAAGTCATTCCTGCATGACTTTGTTCTTTTTTTTTCTTTCTTTTTTTCTTTTTTTGAAACTAGGTCTTGCTATTTTTTTTGCCCGTGGAACCGCAGGCTCTCGTTGCCCGGGGTACCACAGACTCAAGCAATCCCCAGCCTCAGCTTCCCAGGTAGCTGGGATTACAGGCGTGCGCCACCATGCCCAGCTATTTTTTTTGGGACTAGATCTCACTACAAGCCCCAGGCGGGACTCGAACCGCGATCCCTAGCCCCTGCCGCTTCATAGGCTTAAGCTTACAGGCATGAGCCACCGTGCCCGGCCTTGCATGACTTTGAAGTTCACAAATAGAATAACTCCTCATGTTTAAACATTTAAGAACAAATGCTATACATGTTCTGTGCCTTAATAGCCTCTTCTGTAAAAATGTTGATAACATTAGTATTAATGTTAAAGTACTAGTAAGTACTAGTACTTACTTTCAACAGAAATCAACTTGGAATTCAAGTACTTCCACAGTTGTAGAAGAAATAGCTAGATGAGATGCTTGTTAAACAGATTTCCTTTACTTCTTAGTGTAATTTGGATGAAAATGAAATTTGAAAGTTCAAAGTAGGCACAAGGTAGGATTAAGGGTCCAATAGGTAAAAAGAATGTGCTGTCCTGAAAATGAAAACTTCCTGAGAAAATCAGTTAAGCTGATTTTCCAAGATGCTTCAAGCTGCTCCACAGGGTGCTCTGGCAGATCTGAGTCAGTTAGCATGACAGCAGTCTCCTTCCCCTTGTAAGCACATTAAAGAGAAACTTCTAAGCGTCTATTACGTGTTAAACATTGAGCATGCACAAGGCAGATAAGATTAGTGACCTTGAATGTTTTCCAGTTCTTAATGTATCTTTTCATCTCTCACATATGATATACAAATGAGAACCTATATCCTGCTGCTTACATAAGAGGACTTTAAAATAAAACCAAAAAACCCTAAACTGCCAGGTTCAAGGGTTATTATTATTATTTTTTTGAGACTAGGTCTCGCTATTTTTGCCTGTGGAACCGCAGGCTCACGTTGCCCAGGGTAACACAGACTCAAGCAATCCCCAGACTCATCTTCCCAGGTAGCTGGGATTACAGGCACATATCACCAAGCCCAGCTAGTTTTTTGGAACTAGGTCTCGCTCCATGGCCCCGGTGGGATGCGAACCTCAATCCCTGGCCCCCCGCTGTGGCTTCCTAGGCTGTCACCTACAGGCATGCGCCAACATGCCGGGCCTCAGGGTTGTATTATTGTTGGCTAACCATATTCCTCGCAGTTCACTTCACACTGCTCAGTATTGAATGGGTAACTGTCCAACTCAGATAACTAAGTCAGGCTTTCAAACGATAGACCTAAGTTCCTAGAAGAATTATGTAAGGTCAGGCCGGGCATGGTGGATTATGCCTGTAAGCTTCAGCCTATGAAACGGCCGGGGCTAGGAATCGCAGTTCGAGTCCCACCTGGGCCCCGTAGCGAGACCTAGTTCCAAAAAATTAGAGGGGCGTGGTGGCGCACGCCTGTAATCCCAGCTACCTGGGAAACTGAGGTTGGGGATTGCTTGAGTCTGTGGTACCACGGGCAACGAGAGCCTACGGTTCCATGGGCAAAAATAGCGGAACCTAGTCTCTCAAAAAAAAAAAAAAATTATGTAAGGTCAGCTGCATGGTGAAGAATAGAAACTAGACTTCTGGTAGTAAACATAATGTAGTATTACAGATATTGATTTATAGTGATGTGTGCCTAAAACCTATATAGTTTTATAAACCAATGTTATTTCAACTTGGAAAATGAATGATTTATACATTCTATAAATACTAGGTAGGACCATACAACTAACTATAAAGATGTAAGACTACTGTCTACTATCATTTTCTTGTAGATAACATAGCTACAATCACCAATGGCAAAATTGGTATCTTATTTTTGAGTAATACGTCACAATGAACTTTCATACATATTAGCTAACCCTAAAAAATAAGTATTACTGCTGTTGGCACCATTTTCCAGACAATAAGAATTGAGGCTTAGTTGTACTATGATACTTAGGCAGATCTGAATGATAGTCTGGTTATTTTTGTAGGGGTGCCTGTTGTTGTCTGTAACAACAAAACTTGCTGCCTTGCAAATTCTTTTTTTTTTTTTTGAATAGGTCTCGTTTTTTTGCCCTTGGAACTGCAGGCTCCATTGCCGTGGTACCATGGACTCAAGCAATCCCCAGCCTCAGCTTCCCAGGTAGCTGGAATTACAGGTGCGTGCCACTATGCCCAGCTATTTTGGGGGACTAGGTCTCACTGTGTTGCCCCAAGTGGGACTCGAATCGCAATCCCTAGCCCCAGTCGCTTCATAGGCTGAAGCTTACAGGCACGAGCCACTGTGCCTGGTGGTTTCGCTATTTTTGCTTGTGGAACCACAGGCTCAAGTTGCCTGGGGTACCATGGACTCAAGCAGTCCCCAGCCTCAGCTTCCCAGGTAGCTAAGATTACAGGCGCACATCACCACACCCAGATCTTTTTTTGGGACTAGGTCTCACTGTGTTGCCCCGGGCGGGACTCAAACCGTGATGCCCAGACCCAGCTGCGACTCCATAAGCTGTTGCTTACAGGCTTGCGCCACCATGCCAGACTCCCTTGCAAATTCTTGTATGCAATTTTGTTTCACATATTGATGAAGGTATACCTCTAAGATAAATTCTTAGAAGTGGAAGAGCTGCTCAAATGTTAGGATTTTAAATTTCAATAAATATTTTTCAAATGACTTTTGGATTAAGGCTTTGAGAGTTTTCACCTGGAGTCTCATAAAAGGGAAAGGATTTAAGATTCAGGTTTACAGATTCTCCTATCTTATTTTACTCTGCCAAACAATTTACCCATGGCTACAAAATGATGTTTTTACACTGCAAACTTACCAAGCAGCCAGCTCTCTTTGTGCATTCCAGCTTCAAACTGAGTACCAAGAGAAGACTGCTGCAGCACAGTATAGTCCTGCAGGCTGCCTGGCCAGCTGGTCTCCACAGTCATCAGTGCCCCTCTGATGTCACACACCATCAGGCAGTTTAACGAATGCAGACCTTTGCGGTTCACATAGGAGAGGTCTTCAGCATTTGGGGCCTTGATGGCTACATGGATACAGTCAACCACTCCTATTACCCCAGGCATCCCTGCCAACCCATAGAACTCATCCTTCAGAGCCTGCATGGATGTTTCATCAGGTGGAAAGTGAATAAATTGTGAGGCTCTTTCCACAAGGGCTTCGGTCACATTGGCAACACAACGACTCATGGAGGCCTGACTGATTCCAATAGCATCGCCCATCCTAGTCTGAAAGGAGCCTGAGGTATAAAAGCCCAATGCTGCAAGGATCTGTGTCTCTGGACTAATAGCCCTGGATCTCTGAGTTGGTCTAGAAAGACTCGCTCCCAAGAGCTCCACCAAGTAATAAATGAACTGTCGAGGAAACCCATACATGGTCATCAAGTACTCATCCGTCATATCATCCAGCTTAAAGCGGTCCAATGTCCGGTGACCTCGACCATACAGCAAAAGATCACAGTCAAGCACTGTTATTGGTATAGCCATGGTACATGTAAATATGGTCTCTATTTCCCTCCACTACTTTTTCTGAATTCCTCCCAGTGAAGATGTTGGTGCAAGAAGGTATTTAAGGAAGTGTCAGAATTCAACAGCAGCTAACCACCAGTTAAATAGCTCTGGCATTTGTAATCTTCTCTCTGTAAAGGTTAAAAGAAAAAACATTAGAAACTTACCAAAGACTTTAAAGTCACTCAAAAGACACAACTCTTTCCCTCAAATTTCCATTTTGCTTAAGCTAAAGGTGCTATACCTGTAAACTGACTTTACAGGTCAATTTACCTGTAAAGTTTGAGGGATAATAATAACTGAACGTCAGAGTCTCACTCAATGCCTGGTATTTGAAGTGGCAATAACCAAAAACTAATGGAAGTGATGGGAAAATCATCCACAAGGTAAAAGAGATCTGCTCCTAACTATACAGGTCACGAAGCAGCTGACATTGTCGTAAGCACCTAGGGAAGCGATTAGTCAAGATGAATTTTATTACCCAGACTCCTCTGGATCCACCTGAAAAATATGGGACAAATTAAGTGTTTAGGAGTTGGGGAGGGTGGTTGGGGGTTGTACACAAATCTAACAAGGAGGAGAGAGAAGAAAAAAAACCCTCCCATGATCCAGCCTAGTGGACATAGATTGTGTGTTCCAACAGGCTTCCTCCTCACCCCCAAGAAATTCAAAACCTGAGGCTGACGGCCAGGAAGTAGAGAAGACTAGACTTGTCAGTCAGGTTGGAAAAAGAACATGAAAAAAGAGGCTGAGTGAGCTAGTGTTAGAAAGCGACTTCGTCGTTGTCTAAAAGGCGCTTTAAAAAGAAACTGACGCCGGTCACTCAAAGTCCGCCAGAGCCTGTCACCCACCTCGCCTTGACTGCCAGGTAACCAGTCTCATTCCCCACCCACCCAGCCGGGTCCAGCCCTCCTCCGGTACGCGCGGCAGCGCACGAGCCGCCACGGAGCTCAGCAGCTGCACCGCCTCTTCTGCGTCAGCCCCCGCCCCGCGCCGCGTCCTCACTGACGCCACCGCCGCGGCGAGAGGTTTATCGGAGCACATTCCACACGGAGTTCAAAGGTATTCGTTCTTTCGAAGACTCCTTTATCCGAGTTTTAACCCATAAAACTCTAAGAAAAATTAATGAGAAAGGTTTCTGTGTACTGACGTAAATTTTATGAAGTTTAACAGGACACAGAGACAAAATAAATAGTCCACGCTGTAGCGAAAGTGTAGTAGATAACTAGAAACTAGATTTACCCTATAGCCCTTCTACTCCCCCCGCCTTCACCGAAGCGGATGAAAACAAACACTAACGATGGCGGCGCCGGGAAGCCACCGGCTGCTGCGCTTAAGACCGGAGTGATCGTTTGAACGGTGAGGGGAGCCTTGAAGAGTACGCGTTGACGCGAGTGAGACAATTCGCGCTGTCCTGGGAGCATAATACCAGGCTCTGTCAACCAGGATCCTCCTGAAGTGGGAGGTATCTTATCTGCGACCCGTGCTGTCACTGCAGCCCCGGAGTGCGAAGCCCTCAGGCAGGAGGCGCAGCTGGCCCGCTCCAGGCCCCAGCCTCCGTAATGAGAGTCCCGAGTCACCCTCTGTGTCGCAACTTCGCAGGTATTAACTTTGGGGGGAGGAGATACCCCCAGATTTCTCAGCGCCCCCGGGTGGGAGGCTGCGGATCTGCGGCCTGTTGGGTACCTTCTTTTGAAGTCGAAGCCGACTAGCCATACTTCAGTGCCCTAAGCTTTCTTTGGGGATTTGGGTTGGTGTGGACCCCCTTGGCCCTTGATTGTTCCCAGTCTTTACAAAGATCCTCAGAGCTTTCCCTCTACTTCTTTCAGCTCTTTGGGTAAAGTTATAAGGTTTTGGAGGTGTCATTTGTGGGACGATAACTCCGGGGTTGGGTACCAATGTGAGTTAGGTAGGTTTTCAGTGCATCAAGATTTGTTGAGTGCCAAATATGTACTCCGCGTGTAGGTGAGGGTGACTGTTGACTAGTGAAAAAAGGGACCCAAGGTTCACGACTATCTTACTGGCAGTGGAAGAACCTCTGGAAACCACCGATCCATTCTCATTAAATAAATCACTGGGTAAGTGGCTAAGCACCCTCTTGAGTTTATCACTAACATCTCAGTTTTCACTGTTAGCCTGGTCAACATTAGCCTCTTAGCCTGCATACCCTTCACTTTTACTAGTTCTTCCTTCTCTGGCCATTCTGCAGCCAAAGAGAAAGAAAAAGAGAGATAAAAAGAAAAATACCTGCTTTCTCATACTTGTTTAAAAATTAATAGGATTTAGTAGAATTTATTGAACACTTCCTTTGGGAGACATACAAAAACAAGAAATAACTACTTCCTTTATATAAATTATCTTCCAGGTCTTTGTGTATTGTTTTATGAGTGTTAGTCCTTATCCTGTGTAGATACTATGGCTTCAACTACATTACGTTTTTTGTTTTGGACTTCATTTTCCAGCTAAGCAGAAGTTTTACAAATGCTTGAGGAATGAAAATCCAAACTTAACAATATCTTTAATAGATAGTGGATGGTGAATATGTGACAAGCCAAGAATGTATATAGTTACATGTACTATTTTCAAATTGTGTCCTTTTAGATATAATAAAATAACAAGACTGGTAACTTTCATAAAATAATAATATTGGCAGATTTTAATGAGTTACAAATCATTGGATTTCCCACTACTGTACTTCTACTTGACAGTTCTTAATGTATTTTTTTCCCCTCAAGAGTGGTTATTAAAATAAATGTAAGATTAAGGCCAGGCACTGTGGCTCGTGCCTGTAAGCTTCAGCCTATGAATTAGCCAGAGCTAGGAATCGTGGTTCGAGTCCCGCCTGGGGCCGTAGCGAGACCTAGTTCCAAAAAAATAGCTGGGCGTGGTGGTGCGTGCCTGTAATCCCAACTACCTGGGAAGCTGAGGCTGGGGATTGCTTGAGTCTGTGGTACCCCTGGCAACGAGAGCCTGTGGTTCCACAGGCAAAAATAGCGAGACATAGTTTCAAAAAAAAAAAAAAAAAGCAAAATTATATTCCACCTATGTACTTTTATTTGAGGACCAAGAATCAACTGGATATAATGGAGTCCTTCCATTAAGTATACTGGAATTTACTATATGGAGGTAGGGACAAGAAATCTCTGTTTTTTCCATCTTTTTTTTTTTTTTTCCTTAAGAGACTAGGTCTCACTGTGTTCCCCAGGGTAGTCTTGAACCTGTGGATTCAAGTGATCCTGGCGTCAACCTTCCAGCACCACTATGTCTAGCTGTTTTTTTCATCTTCTTTCCTGCCCTGTCCATCTAACTTCGTTAACTTGAGACTCAGGGCAGAGTACCAATAGCTTCAATGCAAAAAGAAACCTGAAACATTAACTTTTTTTTTTTTTTTTTTTGAGACTAGGTCTCACTATTTCTGCCTGTGAAACTGCAGGCTCTCGTTGCCCGGGATACCACAGACTCAAGAAATCCCCAGCCTCAGCTTCACAGGTAGCTGAGATTACAGGCTTGTGCCACCACACCCAACTATTTTTTTGGAATTAGGCTTGCCATGGGCCCCAGGCAGGACTCAAACCGCGATCCCTAGCCCCAGCTGCTTCATAGGCTGAAGCTTATAGGCACGAGCCACTGTGCCTGGCCTTAAAACATTAACTTTTGATTTTCTTTTCTTTTCTTTTTTTTTTTTTTTTGAGACTACGTCTTTCTATTTTTGCCCAAGGAAATGTAGGTTCACGTTGCCTGGGGTTCCACAGACTCAAGCAATCCCCAGCCTCAGCTTCCCAGGTAGCTGGGGTTACAGGCACGCGCCACCATGCCCAGCTATTTTTTTTGGACTAGGTCTTGTTATGTTGCCTGGGGCAGGACTCAAACTGCAATCCCTGGTCCTGCTGCAGCTTCCTAGGCTGCCACTTACAGGCACGCACCACCTTACCTGGCTAACTTTCGAGTTTTTTTTTTTTTTTTT
>PVHY01025935.1:0-17819 GCA_004024945.1 Uropsilus gracilis
AAAAAAAAATTTAAAGTAAAGTTACTACATGATCCAGGAATTCCCCTACTGGGTGCTCAAGGAAAATGAATATGATAACTTGAAGAGGTACATATACTCCCATGATCTTTGCAGCATTATTTACAATAGCCAAAATGTAGAAGCAACCTAAATGTTCATTGATGGATGAATGCATAAAGAAAATGTGATGCATGTGTTTGTGCGTTTGATCACAACATGAAATATTATCCAGTGTCATAGAGAAATAATAAAATCTCTGCATTAGAGACAACACAGATATATGCACAGATATTAAATGAATTAAATCAGCTAGATGAAGTTAAGTGTTGTATCATTTTATATGTGGACTCTAACAAGAAACAAAACCCAGAGACAAGGTGTCAGGTTGGGTGAAGGACATTAAAAGATATAAACTTTCTGTTATAAAGAACAAAAGATAATCTCCAGGGTCAAGAAACCACCTTGCTCTCACAGTTGAGGGATCAAAAGCAAGCAATATATATATATATATGTGTGTGTGTGTGTGTGTGTGTGTGTGTGTGTGTGTGTGTGCTTTGGTTTTCCTGGGCATGACATTGGATTTAGGAATTTTTCCAACTCAAAATCATATAAACTATGATGGGAATAAACCTGAAATTCTCATTTTTATATGAGGTAGAAAAAGTGTGTAAATCTTAATTTAAAAAGTGGCTGCCCCTGTGGTGACATGCCACAGCCCAGCCTTCTCCAGTCTTTGATCCTAAATGAAATATCTTCTCAGTTGTTGATGGGAAATTGTGCTCCTTTGGTTGGAAACTGGGAGAATATCAATATGAAATGCCACATTTTACAACTTCAATGCCTTAGCTGAAAACTCATTCTTGCCTGCTGGTCATTTGGTTCTGACAAGAGACTTAAAGAATTCACTTCAATATATGTGGGCTATTTTACTCAGAAAGAGTTGGTGAGCAGAGAAGACATGCATTTTGAAGAGCATTAAGAGCTTCTGAAATTGTCATTAACAGTTCTCTTTGGTGTTCCACTTTAATGAAATGAGTGGTGGTGACATAAGAAAAAATATAACACCCCAATCTTTGTGCTTTGTAATGAATAATAAAGTATTTTAACCTCTTTAGGGATTTAACACCATGTTAATCCTTTAATCCCTAGAAAAACCAATTTTGTTGACATGAAAAGGGGATATTTAACTTCATTCAATTAATTTTCTACCTTAGAGATGCCATGATTATGAAGATTAGATTGAATAGATTCATTAGCGCTCCCATGCTGTGTATCAAGTAGTGACTCTAAACTCTAAAAGCACACCCACAAAGAAATTCCATGCCACAATTTTGTTTAAATTTACTCACTTTGAAATACCGAGGCTTTGAGGTCTTCACATCTTAGGCCTGTTGTCTACACTGTAGTGCTCACATCTGCAACTACTCAGCCACCACGCAGCCATTAAACCAGGAACTCCACTGACATTCTTGCAATACCAGCTCCCTCTCTCTGTTTGAGCTCCAAATTAGAACTATTCTTGTGAGGAGGCTGAAATGCGTGCCATAGAAACATTCCTAACAGTAAAAAGTTAGCTAAGTGTGAACTTAATTTTAAATTACACACTAGGGGAAGCACACACCATTCAAATTGTTCTCAGAACAATGGACTGGAATTGGAGATGGAAGATAAATGGTTGGAGATTTAATTATTTTTGCATTGGACTTCAACATGTTGACATGGAAAGGTTTTAATTCCACCCCCACACCCAGTCCTCAGTCAGAATTGAATTTACAGGGATAAAAGAGAAGAGATGATGAAACATGAGGGTTATAGCATTGCCACAAATATTCTAATGATGCACTGAGAAGCCCCTGGATTCTTTTGACTGAAGATGATCCCTGTAAGAATGAAAACTGGATACTGGGAAGTGTTAGGGTGACCACTTTCCCTATCCTAATGGTCAATTTCAGTAGATGTCATTTACCATCAGCCTGCCACCCAAACTAGAGGACTGGAACACGGATTAAACACGCATCCTGTGTGTGGCATCTTCAGTGCTTGACATGTAAGCAGTGTTGTCTAGTGAAGCACTTTCTATTGAGGAATGACTAGTGTGACTTCGAAGAAATCAATAAGGGCCTAGAGCTTAAGGGAAGGGTATTATATCTAGCATAGGCATCTGCACACACACAGAACCTGATTGCATGTATATACTGTATCAGTAATGATCTGTTTTCTTCAAACTAAAATTTTTGTTTTGAGCTGAGGTTCCTGCCCGAAGGAGTGTTAAACATTTATACCTTCAGAAAATCACCAGGATCAGCAGGTCAGGATGTACCATGGTCAAGATAACTAGAAAGCTAAAAATAAATTCTGTGAGCTGAATGTGATTGAATACCAGGATCATCAATTGTGATTGACTGTTCTGGTGGGCTGTTTGTTTATGACTGTCTTTTTTAAATCCATTCTAAAAATGTCAGCAAGAGATGAAATGACAGTACACTTTCTTCAGGGTGTTATACCCACCATTCTCAGATCACTGGCCAGTCAATAAAAGCACATCTTATCAATTCAATTACTGTCTCTATTTCTTGGTTATCTGTAGTGACAGGTAACATGAAGAACCTGGCCTGGTCTGGTAACATTCTGGCAACTCCATGTTAGATCGGCAGAGGGACTCTTCCAGTAAGTGATTTTATGGGTAGGGAGTCCTACAGGCTGTCTGGTCTGGGGGGTGGGAGGGGCAGGTCGCTGAGTTCTAAGCTAAGAAACCCTTTTGCCTGACTCTCAGCACTCCCCACCATGCTCATTCAATAAACTGAATCACTTTGCTTTACATTTCTTTCTCTTTTTTTTTTTTCTCTAGTCCACTTTTCATCCCAGGACTAAGGCCAATTTGGCCTCAGGCTTATAGTTACCTGTCAGTTCTGTGCCACCCCCCCCCCCCCATGCTCTGTTCTGTCTGGTAATTTTACAGACAGTAATTTTATGCTCTGTTAGAATGGGAGGAACAGCATCCATTGCAAAATGACAGCTATTTGGGGACATAATCTGGAAACTGGGCTAAATATGACCCATGAAAAAGGGAAGGATGGTGCAATATTGCAATATTATTTGGCCTATGTATGCGTTGAGGTCTGGAGAAAAGAAGACACTGAAAGGCCCTGAAAAAAAAAAGATCTTTGAAAAAAAATGAAAACATTTTCAAAGAACAGCTGCATTGGGTTTCTGATAATAGAAAAATGTACTCTGAAACATCTAGAAAAGTTTGCATTTTTTTCTCTTCTGTTTTTGAAATGGTGAATCTAGTCATTTGGAATGTAATGATCACAGGAGAAGAAGGAAGCAAAACATCCCACGAACTGACTGAAGAAAAAACATTAAAATTCAGACTGTTGGGAACTTTCTCTTGACTTTTTAGCTTTAATTAGGACTTAAGGATTCTAAAGGATAAGGAAAAATTGTGAAGTAAGCCAGGGAACCAGAAGTAGAAAGGGAATATAGAATGTGGTTTCTGGACAAAAAAGGATACATGAATATGGGTTTTGGTTTGGCAAAAAGGAAAAAAAAAAGATTAGTATTATCAAGTAAAATAATTGTTTCAGACTTAATAAAGGATAGATAAAACTGAGTGAATACAACATGTCATAGAATGTATGTGAAAGCTGGTGGAGACTTAGAAAAGGAGGTTAAGATAAAGATTATGATATGGAGATATAAGATTGACTGGGTTGGAATTTCATCCAAGGAAAAGCTAAAATGTCAATATTTTATGTGTTGAATCTTAATAGATTAATCTGTTGCATTTAGTACATTTGAGTAGTTTTCCAAATTGCTTTTAAAAAGTGGGCTTTTCTGATACATCTTATTGGTCAACTCTGATTATTCCAAAATACTCTATGTCACAAAATTGAACACATTTCTTAATCAACTGCATTGCAATCATATTTTAATTGTGGTTATTTGGAAATCTTTGCAATTTATAGAGGTTATTTATTCCTAGTTACAAATATTTCTAATTTTTTTGAACTCTCTGTTTGGATCCCAGGCTGAGTGTGTCTCAATCCTGGAACTTCTATTTTGTTTCAGGGAAGATAATGATTTCTCTAAGTTGTTCTTTGCTGAACTTTTGCCCAAAGTACCATTATCTGATGTTTGTGTTTGAGAATTTCTCAGTTCCTGAATATAAGCATGCCCTTCTTCCAACTTATAAGTTTCCTAGGTATTTAGGTAGGCTCCAGAGACCAGGTATCACCTGGCTTGCTGGAATGAACTAGGGTTGTTCAGTTCATTCCTGCAAATGATGCAGTTCTGAGCTGAGAGCAATGGGAATCAGGTCCACCTGCAGGTGGCAATGATCTTAAACGGTTCTCTGATTTTTATGCTTGTCCTGTTCATTCTAAGTTAGGCATGGTGAGACTGCATTGGCATCTCCTTGGGCTTCATACAGTAGCCAGGGAGGGGGGCCAAAACAGAGTCTTGGTGTAGTCAGGTGCACCAATCATCAAATGCTTCATCTCCTGGAAGAGAAGCATATGTGTTCCTGCTAAAGACCAATCTCATGAACTTGTCTCCTGACTTCCTGAAGCTCCAGGATCTTCAGAAAACTGTTGGTGCATTTCTTTGAATGGAGATTTCCAGTAATATCTGGCAACGGGCAATGGTACAGCTCTGGGAAAGGCAAAGCGAAGCACCTGACAACAAAGGCCACAAATGGGAAAGTTGTTCTTGTACTGTGGGCTAGTTGTTGCTTTTGCTGAATCTGTTCATTCATTGAATGTATATTTCAATGTATACCTTTCTATATCAGATGCTAAGAATAGCCCAGAGAACAAATCAGAAATGGTACCTGTGCTTATAGAACTTCTATTGCTCGTAGCTTTTCCTGAATGTATTTGTTAGAGCCCCAACTTTGCAGACTGAGAACTTTCCTTCTCTGGAGTCTATGAAATTGAATGTCTTGTTCTAAATTATACAATAGTTGGTCCTCAGTCTCAAACTCTCAGAGTAAATTTGTCCTTACTGGACGATTAATGCAGGTATCTCTAGCTTTTGAGAAGCCAGTGATTCATAGTTCAGCAAAACTCTCCTAGTTGCTCATATGTGCTCAACAGTATGTAGCTGGAGCTAACCCCCTCTTGGTCTTTCCAAGTAAGCATCACTTTCTAACAAGACCCTCTCTGGCACCCACACTATCCTTTGTAGTATCTATCAGGAGAATTAAAACTTACCATAAGATAAATCAACACAAAGTCAGGTCAGACAGTGGACTGACAAGGTTATTGACAATATTGTCTGAAAATGATTTGGATTTTGACTATATATTTCAGAAACACAGATGTGAATTATTGACTTGGATGTGTCATCCGTGAGTACCTGACTATTTTGATGTACTTGAGGAGGACTCGAACCCTGCAAATCAGTCCCAACAGACCAGGTGATGCCTGATCTCTACCTCTGCTCTCATTAAAGATTAAAAGAAGAAAATGCTGTTATAGAAGAACTGAGACTCCCTTAAACAGAGTCATTCTTCATCTAATTACATTGTCAACCCTTCCTCTCCTCCGACAGTCAGGACCTGCTGATATGATCAAAGACCCAATGGGATAGTGCAAGGGAACAGACTCACTTTTCATCTGGTATGTGCTGTTGTTGTCATTCAGGGAGCCTCTCTTGGCTGTGTAGTTCCCCAGGTTGGCAGTGAGTAGACCCATTTTCATGAACCAGGACTCGCTGACTGTGTGGTCTCTGTGGTCCCTTTGCCTATACAAGGTGGCTCTGTTATGGTGGGTGGGAACGCTCACCTCTAACAACAGAACAGAGTACTTAAAGAACTGAAAAAGCATCCCAAGAGTTAAAGGCAAGCCTGTAATCATTAAAAAACAAAAAACAAACTAACAAAAAAACCCAGAATTTACTCTCCCTGGGTTTTCAAGATATGTAAATGTGTCAGATTATCCTATCGGTCCTTCCTCTTTGAAAATTTTACCCATAGTTTCTCTGAGGTGTATTTCTCTTTTATCCACCACTAAGCGAGGTGGCCTCCCTCTTCTCTGCTCTTGCCTGATGTCAGTGCCAGGAATATAAGTGGAGGACTGGGGATTTGGCCTCACACTTCAGTGAGATCAGAGTTCACTGAGAAAACTCCAGGAAGCCACACAGCAGATTCAGGCCAAGAAGAAAATCCACTTGTAATTCCTCACCTGCTCTGGCCCTTAGCTGGGACCAGTTCCTGAGTCTCACCACATGAAAAAGTTGTAATTAAAATACCAGTGGTGAGATTTCCTCCCTGTCCTTACCCTACCCAATTAGGGTAGCATTTAAGAGGTAAGAAATTGAGAGTCACTGTTTAGACTGTTTAGACTGTAGGTTAGAGAATAGCAGGGGCTGGAGGCCTTAGGCAGGGTAATGGAGGGTGTGAGGCACTCAGATAGGATACAAAAGGACTGGTCAGTGGAGTAGGAGGAAAGTGGGGTCTCAGTCATCCTATGTCTGTCCTCCAGCCTCTGCTTCAGTGCCAGATACAGGCTCTGGGGGGAGCGTTGCATTCCCTCCTGTCCATCACCTGTAGATTAAATCTCTCTAAATCAGCCTTCACACATCATACTATCAGCTCTCACCCCTGCTCACTGTCAATAATCCATCAATTAAGGGCTGCTAATAATATGCATTGACAGAACAGATTAGCTGAGGAGAGCCCTGTTGGTCAGCTCTTCAAGTTAATGGCTGTAGGATTATAAACCTTGCCATTGATGTTTGCTCTATTCTTCCCTCTCCAGTCCCTGTGAGATGTTAGAGAGCTCCATTCAAAGTCAAATGCTCAAAAAACAAAAGCTTAATCTCAGTGTGAGGGCCAGAAAAGCAATACAGATCAAGAAAAATCAGAACAACAAGCATTGTTTTCCCCTCTCTCATCACTGCCTTCTATCCTCTTTGTGCTAAAATTGTCATCTGGAGAGAGTTTAGCTCTGAAGAGAGGAATGGCCACAAAACCCTATAATCGTCTACACCCAACAGGCGTGGGCAACATGGAAATGTTGTCAGCCAAGTCCTTATTTTCTGAGGGTGAGACAAGGCTATGATTACCATACTTCTTCTCATCTGGTTAGGAAACACCTGACTGCAGGTGGAGGACAAAGTTTTGCACCTCCAGAGAACAGGGGATATTAACTTGCCAAGGAGAGCAGTCTGCTCTATTCCTCTTACCCCTCTCCTTTTATCGGTCTTTTTACCTGCCTTTTATCGGTCTTCAAAAACAGCTGTAGCATTGTTGCAGGGTGGCGAGTTAAGAAGAATGAGGTGTGTGGGAAACCAGGGCCACCCAGAGCCAGCCTAGCTCGACAGACAGCATAGGAAGGTATTGCACTTAATTTTAAGTGGTTGAACAGTGATCTAAG
Organism: Uropsilus gracilis; assembly: GCA_004024945.1. Classification (NCBI taxonomy): domain Eukaryota; kingdom Metazoa; phylum Chordata; class Mammalia; order Eulipotyphla; family Talpidae; genus Uropsilus; species Uropsilus gracilis. Next base: position 7,380 of record PVHY01025935.1, read on the forward strand.
GAGGAGAGAGAGTGTTGGGACTAAGCAGATGGAGACCCTGATCCTGACCGTGGCCACAGTGTGCCTGTGACTGTGTACCCGATTACACGATTCCGCTGCAAGTTGAGGTGAGCAGGGCAAGATCTCTCTACCAACTGACTACAATCTTTGTATTAATTGGCTAGGGTTGCCATAGCAATTACCATAGATGGAGGTCTTAAGCAAATTTAAAAATTAATTATTTCTGACAGTTTTGGAGACTGCTATTCCAAGATCAAGGTGTTGGTGGGGTTGCTATTCCTGAGGCCTCTATCCTTGACTTGAGGTGCCGTATTACCACTGTGTTCTCACATAGTCACATCTGTGTGTACATGTGCCCTGGTGTATCCTTGTGCACTGAAATTTTCTCTTCTTATTAGGACACCAGTCAGACTGGATTAGATTTACTCTAAAGGTCTAAGGATACTGTGTCATGAATATTATTACATGTTTTTTGGTTTTTGTTTGTTTGTTTGTTTTGTTTTTTTGTGCACAATGCACATTTTTCTCTTCTACATCCAGGAGAGGAATTACTGATTCAGGAAAGTATGTGAATATTTATTTTTACAAGACAATGCCTATCTGCAGAGTTCCAGAGATCTTGTTCATTCAACTTCTGGTAGTTTCCACCTTCTTATGTTTGTCAATTGTGACTTGATTCACACTTCCCTTTTCATCAGAGTTGACCATTTCTTCATTTGTGGCTTATCCACTTATAATTATTTTTTCTATAAAATATGTTATTCTACCCAATTTTTTTTGTTAGATTGTCTTTCTCTTAATTTTTATAATTCTGTATGTTGCGGCAGTAATCTTAGTAAAATATGGTACAACTATCTTTTCTCATTTGATCGCATATCTTTTAACCTTTGCACAAGTTTCTCTTATGAATTGAAAGTTTTTATTTGAATATGGTTAAATTTACATTTTCTTTAAAAATGTGTGATATTTGTGTTTTGCCTAAGAGATCCTTTTATATCCCTAAGGTAAGGGAGATAAGTACCGTAAAAGTCTCTGTTTGGACTGGAATTGCATTGAAATATTAAAACATTGGGGAAGATTTGATGTTCTTACAGTATTATGTTCCTACTCATAAACATGGTATTGTTTTCCATTTATTAAAATCTTCCTTAATGTCACCTTGCTGTATAGTTGGAGAATTTTCTGTGAACATATCTTCTACATCTTTGGTTAACATACTTCCATGTATTTAAAAGTCTTATTGCTATCATACATGTACACAAATCTAAAAATAAGTTTTCTAATTATTTGTTGTTGTCTTACAGTTTTGGACCTAACTTTTGAAAATTGATCTGACATTTAGTCAAATTATGAATATTTTCTGTTATGTTTATTTGCCTAAAGATTCACTTAGAACATTTTCAAGTACTAACAATGCTTTTCTACATATTTCATATTTCAACATATTTTTTATTCCACTTTATTTGAAGTATTATCTACTTACAATAAAATGCACATATTTTAAAGTATATGGTTTTGATTATTATAACTTAAATGAAGATATCTGTGTGATCACCACTCCACCCAAGATCTATATTATGTCTGTAAGATTGATTTATGATTCTGTGTATTTATTGCTGAATAATAGTTCACTGAGTGAATACAGCATTGTTTGTTGATCCAAACAATGATTTCTTATTTAGAAAAAGTATTTTTGAGAATGTAAATTTTCAGTTCTTGTAGATAATGACCAGGAGTGGTATATCTGGCCCAGAAAGTAAGTTTGTATTCCACTTTATATATATATACATATATATATAATTTATTGTATATATATATTACTTACATAATACAAATGTTGTATTATATATGTATATGTATATGTATATGTATATATATATATATATATATATATATATATATATATATATATATAGCTAATGCCTTTCTAAAGCAATGGTGTCATTTTATACTTCCTCCAATAAAGCATAAGTGTTTTAATAATTCTACATTCAGTACTTGGTATGGTCACTTGGTTTTATTTTAGAAACCAATTTTAATGGCATATACTACATAAAATAAAATATACTTATTTGGGCAGGGAGTTTGATGAGTTTTACCAATTAGACACCCTTGTCACCACCCCTACAATCAAGATAGAGAGCATGCTCAGCACCCCAAATGTGCTCCTTTACATTGTTCTTTGCCTTCAATCTAAGCAATGGATAATTTTCCTTCTGTCACTATAGATTAGTATTGAGTTCTCTTATCTATCTATTTACTTTTAGTCATTCAGTAAATGTGAAATCATATCTAATTATAGTTTCAATTTGCACTTCACTGATGACTGATTTTGATTATCTTTTTTTTTTTTGGGTTCTCATTGGACATTTGTATATCTTCTTTGGAAGAATATATTTTACAAATATTTTACTTCAAATATTTACTTCAAATATTTTAATTCAATATTTTAATTCAAATATTTTATTTACATTTAAAAATTAGAACTTGGTCTTCTTTTTCAAAGATGTCTTTTTTTCTAGATCTTTTGTATTTATATGAATTTTAGAGTAAGCTTATTAATTTCTGAAACATGTTGTGGTTTTGATTGGGATTATAAATTTTAAGGCAATTTAAGAAGAAATGCATGTTAATGATACTGAGAATTCTAATCCATAAATATAGTATATTGGCCTTTTAATTTTTCCATCAGTATTGTATAGATTTTAGTCTAGTAGTCTTGCATGCATTTTATAAATTTTATTTCTTCGCATGAATTTATATTATTTTAAATGGTGTTATTCTAAAATTTCTTACTTTCTAAATGTTCACTGCTAAATGTAAAAGTGTTGGTTTTTTTGGTACTCACTTTATATCTTATACCTTGCTGAATTAACTTATTAATTCCATGTTTTTCAAAGATTCTTTAGGAATTTTGATATACTTAATCATGTCTTCAAATAAAGATATTCTTGAACTTTTCTTAGCTTCAATGTCTTCACGTCTTATAATACTTTATCACTCTAGCTGCTGGTGATATTGAAAAAAATGTGTATTATTTCTTACTTAAAAAGGAATGTTTCTAGCATTTCTTCATGTAGAATGATGTTGTAAAACTACCTTTTTGTAGTTCTCCTTTACCTGTGTCATGATGTTTATTTCTATTTTTAAATTAATGAAAGTTTTACCAATATTGGAAATTTGTGCATTCATTGCTTTTTGCATCAGGGAACGCTAGTATGTTTTTACCCTAGTATATCAATGTTTTTATCCAAGTATATCAATAGGATAGATACTATAGATTTTGTATATTATATCAATTTTACCTTTAAATAATAAATCCATTTGGGTCATAATGTATTACAGTTTTAGACAATGTTGGATTTGATTTATTTATAGCTTTAACATTTGCATCTTTATTTTGAAACTGCAGTTTTTCTCTTTCATTCTATCCTCTTTCATGTCAAGGCTATAATGAACTCACAGAATAAATTGAAAATGATCTGGGAGAACTTTTTCATGACTGGAATGATTTTTTGGCAAGGGGGAGGGGACTTATCTGGTCAGTAGTAAAACCCTTTGGTGTTCTACTGGAAATGACTACAAAGTAGTTGACAGTTTCTTCTTTACATTTATTATCAGTCTCTTCAAGCATTTTATTTGAGTCAGGTTTAGAAAAGTCTACTTTTCTAGAAACATGTTCATTTCTTCCATCTCAAATATATTGACCTAAAGTTGATAGTGTTTGCATGTCTTTTTAATGACTACATTTACGTTATGTTTCCATATCTTCTTTTGAAGAGTGTGTTCAAATATTTTACTTACATTTAAAAATTAGAACTTGATCCTAATGACTTCTCGTTGACAGGGAAAATACCATCTCCTATAAGACCTCTTGGTATGTTGTTGAATGTTTGGTTTAAGAAGGACCTTGTGCAAGACAGAATTTTGGGATGAATAAATCACAGAAGTCAACAAAGGAAAGAAATGAAAGATGTGTATGTGTGGGAATATATACATGTGCACGTGTGTGTGACACAGGTAAGATTTGAATCCAAGCAGTCTGAATCTAGAGCCAGCACACTTAACTGTTATATTAATGTCTATAGTCGGTATATAGAGAAAACAATAAATAAAAGATTTATAGATATACGTACACTGTTGTGCAAGACAGAAAATTTAGTGTCGAAGTTTCCTGATATTTTGTAAAAGCCCAATCAAAAAATGGGGAAAAGACCTAAAAAGACACTTCTCCAAAGAGGAAATACAGATGGCCAACAGGCACATGAAAAATTGCTCAATGTCACTAGCAATAAGGGAAATGCAAATCAAAACCACAATGAGATACCACCTTACACCAGTAAGAATGGCTCACATCCAAAGAATGGGTAACAGGAATTACTGGCGAGGATGTAGAGAGAAAGGAACAGTACTACACTGCTGGTGGGAATGTAAACTAGTCCAACCACTATGGAAAGCAGTGTGGAGGACCTTCAAATGAATAAAAATGGAACTACCATATCACCCAGCAATTGCTCTCTTGGGAATCTACCCAAAAGAGACCTCAATGTGGGTACAAAAGGACACCTGTGCTCAGATGTTTACTGCCGCACAATTTGTAATTGCAAGGACATGGAAGCAACCTAAATGCCCCCAAACAGATGACTGGTTGAAAAAAATGTGGTATATATACATGATGGAATATTACTCACAATTAAAAATGACAAATTCGATGATTTTATGACAACATGGATATACTTAGAATAAATCATATTAGCAGAAACAAGTCAAAAAGAAAAATACAGAAGCCAAATGGTTTCACTAATATATGGGATATAGTGAAAAAATAAACAAAAGTCTTGAGGAAAAGTCAAAACAAGCTAAGCACCAAACTGAAGCACATAACTTTGAGCAGGAGGCAAGGGGGGAATGAAGAGGAGGGGGAGGTAAATCCCTGGGATTACAATGATGTGAAATTTATATATAAATAAAGAAAAAAAAGTAAATATATTCAAAGAATTTCAGTGGAAAGGAATTCAACTTGAATCCAAAGAGGTAGATCAGGCCCAAATGACATTGAATATATGAGGATATAAGTTTCAGCTCAACATAACACCTGAAGCTACCAGAGGACAGGATGGACTGATCCTCAGCCAAGAAGTTCATTATCACAAACATTACTTAAGCAAGGATTTGAAGTTGTTAGAATTCCTTAGTCACTCCTTAAACATTTATTTAGGATGTACTGTGTGCTAGGTACTCTGCTAGGCATCAGTCATATAGAGCCACAAGAGAAAACTCCTGTCCTTGTACAGTCAAGGAGACCATGGGCAATGAGAGCTATAAGCTCTAGAAACAATGAGGCCCAAGCCTCAGTGGATTTATAATTTAGTACCCAGAAGCTACTTAAATATATTCAACTCCATAATGTGGCTATCTAATGCATTTTTCCCCTGACTCTCAGATTCAAGTAGATTCTGGCACTTTTTGGCATAGCTTATATATGTATATGTACTTTTCATGTCCTATAATTTGCATACATGTTCAGTCTTATTTAGTCAAGGAAGGTTTCCTGGCAGTAGCTTTCATCTGACAGAAAATATGAAAATAAACACAGATCGCATAGCAACCAAAAACAAGACAGTCATTCAAGTAGGAAATGTATTATCTCTGCTATACAAATATGTGGCCTCCAGCAAGTAGAGGAAGACCCTGTACCTGGAAATGACATTTGGATTTACACTCAACCTCTATTGTTTAGAAAATATGTGACCTCTCTGAAACTGTTTGCTTTTTAGAATAGAGCCATTAATACGAAGGTGGATTAAAGTGACTGTGAGGAGGGTGAAAGGATGTACTTCTCATCAAACCTCATAGAACAGTTCACCTGAGTTGAGTGCCCCTAACTTGACAGCTAGTAACAGATATCAGTCTCTCCTAGGACTCCCATAAAGACTTTCTACACCACCCCTGACATTTCATACTTAGAAAATTTCTTCCCAATCTTAGAAATTTCTTTCCTAGTATCAGTCTGCCCTTCGCCTGTGCCACATTTGATAAACACCCATACTTACGCCATGTGTCTTCAGCCTTAAAGAGTAAATGCTTTGTACATTATTCATCAAAGTATCATCTCACAAGATCAACCATAAAAAGTTCTTCACATTCATTCACACAAACAGGTTTTTGAACCCTTTCCAGAAACAGAAATTGCAGAAGCAGAGGTGAAGGCGTGTTATTGTTTGTAGGCCTTTAAATATTGCCTCACAAAACCACTTTTCATCCTGTTCTCAAAGGGATTAACTTCTGAGCAGTGGGGATTAACTGATGTCAGGTTAGAAAAGCAGTCAACACCAGGGTCGACCAGCCTGACAAGATTAGTCCCCAAATAAAGAATTTACAATCTGTTTTAAGACTGTGTAACTATCACTTCCTCTGAAAGCTTTCAGTACCTTGAGAAAGGAAACAAGAATCTGAGGCCAAGAACCATATGGCTCACAGGCAAGCCTTGAAGTCAGGAAGGAAAGGCAGTGGGGTGGGTGGACATTCCACTCCATGAGTGCCATGAGAAGGGGCCACAGCTGTGCACCAGGCACATGACAGGACTGATAAGTGGGGAGCACCAACAGTAAAGCAAGATGAGCTACTGCTCATAGGAGTGACACAGCTAAAGGTCTTGAATGTTCTGGAAATACATGGTGGTACATGAATTCCCTCATGATGAATTGATGTCCTCCATCCTAACCCTGCTTACACTTTCCATCTTCTTATTTTGACTTGTGGATGTTCAGTCTCAGACTCCTCCTGTCCACAACGCAGTTTTCTCCTGCGTTGTTAAGGGTTAGTCTAGGATAGTGACCAGCTTCTGGTTGGAGGGACCTCCTAAGATCACCTGGCTCTTGTTCCTGCATGTCTAATACCAGATGGACCTGGGTAAGGATAGACATAGTGCTCAGAGTACTAACTGGAATCTGTTGGGCTTGGGTCCTGGCACGATTGAGTCACTTGACTTAACTGAGCTTTGATTACTTCATTCAAATATAAAGTGAAGACAATAATCATATCAACTTCAAAAAGTGTGAAGTACTTAAATGAGAGAATGCACGTCACACATATAGTAAATCTACAGTTAAGAGGAACTGTGCAGTTATCACACACAAGGCACATAGTGGATGCTAAATAAATGTGTTTGCATGAATGAAAGATCCCCATTATGGGTTGAATTCTATACTCCCCCAAAAGATGTTGAGGTTCTAACATCTAACATATAACCCCTGGTACTTTAGAATGTGCCCATATTTGGAAATAAGGTCATTGTAGATGCATTTAGTTACTATGAAACCATAACAGAGAAGGATGGGGCCCAAGTACAGTATGATTGATATCTTCAAAAAAAGAAAGTCTATGGGAAGACAGACACAGAGACAATGCCATGTGAGTCAGGTCAGAGACTGGAATGAGGTCAAGGAAGCCAAAGATTCCCAGCAAATCACCAAAAGTTAGGAAGAGGCAAGGAAGGATTCTTTAAAGTTTTCAGAGGGCACATGATTCTGCTGATATCTTGAGTCTGGACCTCTGGTCTCCTGAATAGCATGACAAGTTTCCACTGTCCTAAGCACCCAGTTTACGGGACTTTGCTAAAGCCCTAGGTAACTAATGTCATTTTTCATCATCCCCTACACAGTGTGCTTCCTGCCAATGCCTGTTCCCATTTTTATTCATTCTATTCTTTCCTTGACACTTACAAGCCCAATCCCAGTCTTGGGCCAACAGAAAAAATGACTATAATTGATGCTCAAGTAGAGGGATGGTTATTGGTCTGATCTGAATGGAAACATATTGACAGAAACGTGTGTTGCCATTCCAGATATGCCATACCAGAAAAAGCTGGTAGACAAGATGCTTTTTGAGATGAGAACTAGCCTCTACTATCTTCCAAGTCGCAGGTGTTTCCCTCCAGAAACATTAACATCTGCCTCCTCTCCTCCCTTTCCAACTTGTCTTTGTAGTCCATCCATCACCAAGCCAAACCAGATCAGCAATGAGGATGATGACTCCCAAACCTTTCAGCCACCAAGGAGCAGAGATTTCCTCATCTGAACAAATGGCTCTCTCTTACCTCCCTGATTTGCCATGCACATACTTGGGAAAAATGTATTTCTTCTTCTTTTCTTTGCATGTATATTTTACTTCAGAACACAAATAACAATCCAGTTGCCCCATAATTAGATTGGATTACGGAATAATTACAACCTTGTTTGCTCTCGGCAGATTACATGGTAATTATACTTGGCATTACCATGAAGAACCAAGAAATTCCAACGATGTCATTACATGGTTATTTGTACAGTACAATGCAGCAGTGTAATTATACATGCAACATTTGTTCTCCAATAGGAGAATGATTAAAACAATGCTAATGCTTCAAAGTGTTGATTAGGCGCCAACATGATATGATATTTACAGTGAGAGGGGTGTCTGGTTTTTAATTTTTTCTTCAACACAGCAATACCTACCTTCCCTTAGATTCCTCTGCAGCCTCCTAATGGGTTGGGTAGTGGCAAAGAGGGTTTGTGTGAACACACAGTGTGGTTTCAGTCCTTAAAGGTCATTGCCACTCAGTGACTACGGGGCTATAGTCTACACAAACCCTGTAGCTGGTATTTACCCCACAGCAGGTGAATTCTTAATCATGCCCCATTGATGTGTGAGGGCATGTTAAAAAAAGACTTTATGGCAGAGAACGCATTGACCATGGAACATAAGAAAAGTATAGAGTATCAGACACCAGAGTTCTGTTTGAAATCTGCTGCCATCATTCTGTGCAACTTTGGACAAGTTGTTATACGCTCTGAACCCCAAGTTATACATCTTTGAAACAGGAACCTTGTGATAACCTCTGAAGATGCCTGTGGGATTAGGAATGTGTGATCTTGACATGTTGTTATTCAAGTTTTAATAATAAATTAATAAAGAAGTTAATAATAAACAATACAACTTGTTATTTAAGTTTTTTTTTTTAATTTTATGGTTGTCTAAATAATAACAACTCTCTAGAGGGGAAAGGAGTTTTCTTTTTGAAATTCCCATATTCCCAACAAATTCTGATTGAGCTCATGGAAGAACAACTTTTCTTTACAACTGCAGATGCCATTGCAAATCTTTAAGCTTATGAGCAGGGTGGATTCCAGGGCTGTCATTTAGGAGAAGGTATGCTTAGTCAAAGGGAAGGATGGGGCTTTTGGCATCTGACCACCTAGATTTGTATCCCATCTTCAAGACGATGACCACTTTTATTTTACATGTGTTAATCTTTAGTTTCCTCACCGTGACATGATAGAACAGTGATGCTTAACTTAGAGTGTTGTGAAGCTTAGCGATAACATATTTATGTGTGTGTGTGTGCCTGCAGTACATCCTCACTTAATATCATCCATTGTGATTTCAAGCAAAATGCTGTATAACAAAACAGTTTTACTATAGGTGATTGATCTGATCATACAGCTTATTTACTACAGCTTATTTCTGGTCACAAAAAACATCACCAAACCTAGAACTAAAGACACTCAAAACACTTCTAATATTAGAAATTTATATACATTCAGTCTTTTCCAACATGTTTAGTCTAGCTGAGGGTCAAGGGTGCTAAGAGCCTATCCTGGCAGCTCAGCATACAAGGAGAGAATGAAGCCTGAGCAGGATATTTTTCCATCACAGAGAAACTCACACCTATACTCACTGACTGCAACAGCAGAGACATACCAATGAACGCTGGGTCCACATCTTTGGGGTGTGGTGGGAAACGAGAACACACACAGCTATGGAGAGAATGTGCAAATTCCATACAGATGGTGGCCTCAGACAGGAATTGATTGTTTTTCCTCATCAAGGTAAACTGAAACTACATTGAATGAAACAAAATCATTCAAAGACTTGCTGTGCAAGGCTCCTGATCCCTTACCTTAGAGACAGAGCTTGCTCAAAATGTGGGGGCTGTTTTGTGTGTTCATTACTCACAGGTCAGAAACTGCAGCCTCCTGCTGCTGGGCTCTTGCTCCAACAGGAGGACAGGTTCCCTGTGGTTTGTGTCCCTAGGAACAAGTTAGATGGGGTACAGAGCTTGCTTGCAAAGCATGGCTGCAGGAGCCAGTCTTGATGCAACATGTGTGTATGCCAGTATCTCTTGTGGTCATTCATTCCTCCATATCACATTCTGAGCATCCCATCACAGGTTCCCACCAGTACCATGCACAGCTATGATCACCAAGGGAACCTGACTGCACTGAAAAAAATGTCCTCTCTTCCCCTGATCTCTTTTTCTGGACCTAGAAAAGGAAATGAGGATAAGATGAAGGAAAGTCAGTTATCTACCTTCCAGCAAATGAATGTGCTTCCTTGTGCTTCTCCATCGATGGATTAGCAGGGAAATCTCTCTCTCTCTCTCTCTCTCTCTCTCTCTCT
>PVHY01025936.1:0-17849 GCA_004024945.1 Uropsilus gracilis
CTCCCCATCCCGACTCCAGGAGGTGAGCCCACCCCCACCTGCCTCACCCATCCCTACCCTCTACCTGCAGGTGCTGTACACTGGCATCGTGATATACGCCCCAGCGCTCATCCTGAATCAGGGTTTGATTTGGGTTGACCAAAGGGGAGGGCATCCGGGAAGGGACAAAGCCTTAGAACCTGGGGGAGGGGGCGACTTCGGGAGAGATGGGAGGGAAGAATCCTGGAAAGAGAAGGAAGCCAGACATGGATGCCAGTTTGCAGCTCACTCCATGGTGTGTTGGGGCGGGGTGTTCTTGTACAGTCACTGGGCTAGACATCTGGGCATCACTCCTGTCCACCGGAGCCATCTGCACCTTCTATACTACTGTGGTGAGTGTCCCCCATTCAACCCACTGGGTGGGAGTGACCTGGGCACCTACCTTCCTTTCCTCTTGAGGAAACCCCTGTACCTGGGTTTCCTCATCTTTATAATGAAAGTTTGAAAGACTGAGAGTCGAGGAGTACGTTGACTTCGGGTCTATCTGGATCCAGGGGTTGCCATAGTATCTCTGAATCCATCTCCTATCCCCCTGGGGTCCCATCAGGGCTTCCACCTCTGCTGACTCAAGTTCAGCACAAAGTTCCTATTTCAGCTTGGGCTGCCTGAATCAAGATCTAGGTGTGCTCTGTTTGCCTGGCTCCTCCGCTCACATAGGAGCAGTCATTCCCAGTGGAGTGCTCTGATTGGCTAGTCCTAGAGCTAGAGGCGGGGTCAGCACCATCAGACTGTCCAATGAGAGGGAGAGGGGCTTCTCCAAAGCAAAACCCGGGACCTGAGGCAGGAAGATAAAGGCTTAGACAGGTGAAAACCAGTAGTAGTGATGGTAGTGGGTAGTGGGTAGTGGGTAGTGGTAGTGAGTAGTAGTAAGTAGGAGTAATAGTAGCAATTAGTAATGGCAGCAGGTACTTCCTGAGTACTTGTATGTGACAGGTTCTGTTCCACAGTCTTATTAATCCTTACAAACTTAATCCTTACCAACACCAAAGGGAGATTCAAGTATTAATCCCATTTTACAGAAGAGGCGATTAAGGTAGAGAGAGCTTTCCATCTCAACTACTGCTGGAGGCCTAGCTGGCTGGGCCCTGGGCAGATTCCCCATCTGACCCCTTTTCTTCCTCCCTCTGCCCTACCCCAAAAGCCCCAAACAGGTCCCTCACTGACCCTCCTTTTCCCTCTTTCCATCACATCTGGAAGGGTGGCATGAAGGCTGTAGTCTGGACTGACGTGTTCCAGGTGGTGGTGATGCTGACTGGCTTCTGGGTCATCCTAGCCCGAGGGACCATACTTGCAGGCGGAGGCCAGCATGTGCTGGAACTTGCCCAGAACCACTCCCGGATCAACTTTATGGAGTGAGTGAAATGAACAAGGGGATACTTCAAAAGAATTCTGCTGGCACCCCTCCGACACGTCAACCTATGCCTCCTACTTCCAGAAACCCTCCTTCCTCCTCTTCCCAGTCTCCCTGTAGATCAAACCTGGACTCTCTGCCTATACTCTCCTGTCCCCCATTTTTCCATCTGGTTCAGTCTTCTTTCCATCTGGTTCAGTCTTCTTACCCAGACTGGGGACTGAAACCTCTGCAAGGTCCCAGCTGGGCACCAAAAAGGTAGTATTTGGATGCTGCATGGATAACTTAGTAAACAAATTAATTTTCCACCTGGCAGACTCCTACTCATACATCAATACCCACCCTGCTTTCCCCATAAGGTGCTTATTTAAGTATCAGAATGGCCATCTGGGGCCTTTGGGAGTTTGAAGTCAATGTGGCATCCACACATGGCTGACTTGTTCTACCTGCATCCAGCTTCAATCTGGACCCGAGGAGCCGCTACACATTCTGGACTTTTGTGGTAGGCGGCACATTGGTGTGGCTCTCAATGTATGGCGTGAACCAAGCACAGGTGCAGCGCTATGTTGCTTGTCGAACAGAGAAGGAGGCCAAACTGTGAGTGTTTGGGGGGACTGGGTGTGGGCTTCAGAGAGATGCTGCCCACTCCTCTCCCCAGCCTGAGGCTGCCCTTTCTTCCAGGGCTCTGCTTGTAAACCAGCTGGTCCTGTTTCTGATTGTTGGCAGTGCCGCTGGCTGTGGAATTGTAATGTTCACACTCTACATTGACTGTGACCCTCTCCTTGCAGGGCATATCTCTGCCCCTGACCAGGTGAGTCTGACTCAGGTTCCTAGGCTACTCCCACCTCCTACCTGGGTTTCTGAATGGATGAACCTCTGAGGGTCAGGGTGGAAAAACGTTCCTAATGGAGAGAACGACCTGTGTAAAGGTCTAGAGATAGGAAAGACCTTGTCTTAGAGAAAACCTTCAAGGTGTAGAGAAGACAAAGCAAGGAAGCAATGAGCTGCCATCATGGAGTGTGTGAGCAGGGAAGGGCACATTCAAGCATGAGAGACCCCCTCAGGGATCTCAAGGAGTCAGGACTGTAACCCATCACGAAGTGGTGGTGTTCATCCAGTGCCTATGCTGTTCCTCTCAAAAGCATGTAATGAGGCCAAGGTGGTAACAGCCCCCACTTCCTATGTAACAAAACTGAGGCTGAGAGCTGGGGGAGTAGTGGCCTGAGTTCTGAAGGCGAGTCAGGAGCAGTGTTGCTGTCTGAATGACATCCTGGTCAGAGGTCTGACTTCAGGGTTCAGAGTCAGCAGAACCTGCAAGGCTGTTCCCCACTGTCCTCTCTCTCAAGAGTCAGATCCTGGCCATGATGGACTGTACAGCTTCTAGCAGGAGCTGAGTCTTTCCATCTGCACTCTCCTCAACAGTAAAGTCAGGATAATACTTATCGCACTGGCATTCCAGAACTTGGCACACAGTAGGGTTCGGAGGCATGCTGTCAATCAGCAAACACACTAAATGCCACTGTTAGCCCTGCTGGCACTGGGCACTGGGACATGTGGGTTGTAGACAGACAGTAACCCTCCCTTTGGGGTGCTGCTTCTTGGAGACTGACCCCTGACTCCCCCTAGTACATGCCCCTGATGGTGCTGGACATCTTTGAGGGCCTGCCTGGAATCCCAGGGCTCTTTCTGGCCTGTGCCTACAGCGGCACCCTCAGGTGAGCCTCCCTGCTTGCTTACCCTTCACTGCTAAGCTACTCTGAGCCTCCCTGGCCTTACTGGCCAGTCCCTTTCTGGCTAGAATGTTCTGAGCATGTCTACTTCCAGTTCCTGCTCTACCTCCAGTGGGCAACAGGGGGCTCCAGCAGAGGGTATGCCTGGGCACAGAGACCCCAGTGGGGAGGTCTATATTTTCTTGCCAACAAAGGGGGTCACACCTGACTCCTCTCCCTCCATTCCTTCTTTCCTTTCTCCCCTAAAAGTGTTTATTGAACATCTACTATGTGGCAGGTAAAACTATTCTAAAGCTAGGCCACACTGTTACTAAGCATCCCCCACTGCTGCCTTTGGGGTACCTCATAATTCCAGTCATTTCAAATTTCCTGTGACTTCTGGCCAACCCTGATCCCTCCAGGACCAGAGTTCCACGGGACAGTTCTTTGTGCCCTGTTATTGCTTCTGTTATTCTGATCGTTGATCCTGGGTGGCCTTGCTCCTATCTAAGGTCTGCAGGGCTGGGGGGGGGGGGGGGGGGGGATGAGTGGAACCTTCCTCCTTGGGGGATTCTGTTACCACATCTCTGCTGTTGAACTGGCTGGCATGCAGACAGGCCAGATGGTGTAGGCAGTTGGGAGGTCCCAGAGAGGTTGCAGCCAGTCTCTCATGTCACCTGAGGACTCCAGGTTTGTGTCCCCAGCACTGCATCCACCAGCATTAATGCCATGGCTGCAGTCACAGTGGAGGACCTTATCAAACCACGAATGCCTAGCCTGCCACCCCGGAGACTCATGATCATCTCCAAGGGACTCTGTGAGTTGGAGGCTAGGGGTGGGGAGTGGGGGTATTCAAGGTGGCTTCACCCTTGCTGACAGTGCCACTTCCACATCAGCATTCATCTATGGATCAGCCTGTCTCACAGTGGCCGCTCTGTCATCATTGCTGGGGGGCGGAGTCCTCCAGGTAAGGTCCCAGCCCCATCTGCCCTGTCTCCTGAGTGTTGGGGCATCATACACTCTGAAGGAGGCTCAGAGAAGTTTGTAAGTTTGATGGCAGAACTGAGTTCTGTCTGAACTTACTAGTCAGATACTTCCTGCAACCACCTGGTGGGAAGGAGGGGAGGTGGAAGGTGGAGAGAGTGGCATCCTGAATTGGAGGTAGAAAGGACCATATTGATCACAAAAGAGCCACAGCATCTTTGTCTCAAACTCAATAGTACCCTCCCCTTTAGGGAAATCAAGGCACAGAGGAATCTGAAGTCTCACAGTGGAATTCCTCAGGTCTTGTTTTCCCAGAGGGTAAGCTGAGGCCAGGAGAGATGGAGTGACTCCACCCTTAGCACACCCTGCCCTCCCTGCACTCTCTCAGGGTTCCTTCACTGTCATGGGAGTCATCAGCGGCCCCCTCCTTGGAGCCTTCATCCTAGGAATATTCCTCCCAGCCTGCAACACGCCGGTAAGGGGACAATGGGAGGGCCAGCCCAGGAATCAGGGACATGTGACCTGCTACACCATCAGCTGACTATGGCTCTGCCCCCAGGGCGTCTTCTCCGGGTTGGCTGCAGGCTTGGTTCTCTCACTGTGGGTGGCTCTGGGTGCCACTCTGTACCCGCCCAGTGCACAGTCCATGGGGGTACTGCCATCCTCAGCTGCCGGCTGCATGATGCCCTCGGCCAATGTCTCAGACTTCCTGAGTGTGCCCTTCACAGCCAACATGTCCAACTGGTCCCCCAGGTGAGAGGGCTGGTCTAAGGGTAAGGGGTTGTGGTCAGGAAGAGACCTTTACACTGAATTACAAAGAGGAGAAACCTAATTTGAGAAAAGGTGAGGGAAGGGCATCCTACCACCCAAGTGAAAATGGTGAGTGCAAAGGCACTGAGGCAGGTTCAATTCAGTGCATTTTAGCTATGGAGAGGTTGGGTGGATTTACTAGGAGGAGAAAAGAATAGCAGGTGAAGTTCAAACAGAAATTTGCTCTGATTATATGACTGAAGTATATTTCATGGACCATAAAATTAGTCATTTAAAGGTGATTTTTTTAGGTCACACATCACTTCATCAGGGACACATGCAGAGAAACATGTTGTTAGACAATTTTACTGTTGTACCAGTGTCTTAAAGTGTAATTACACACACCTACATGACACAGCCACATGGCACAATCTATTGGAAATTAGCACTGTATAAGTGGCCCATCTTGACCTAAGTGATAGGTGACACATGACTGAATATTCACAAGGTCATACAACCACCACCACTATCCAACTCAGAAACATTTTTATCACCTCAAAGTAGTCACTTCCCATTTCTGCCTTTCTCTTGCCCTTGGCAACCACTAATCCATTTCCTACTACTACGGGATCACCTATCTGGACATTTGATATAGGTGAATCATAGAATAGATGGCCTTCTGTGACTGGTTTCTTTCACTCAACATGATGTTTCCAGGTCCATCTGCATTGTATCATGACTCGGTGCTTCATTCCTTTCTCGGTAACCCCGTTGTATGGATAAACAATATTTTGTTTATCCATCTTTTGATGGATATTTGGGTTGATTCTGCTTCTTGGCTATCATGAATGTTGTTGCTGCAAATATCTGTGCATAGATTTTGGTGCAGACATGCTTTATTCTCTCTTGGAATTCTAAGGGTGGGATTGCTAGGTAACACATTAATTCTATATTTAAAATTTAGAGGAATCTTGAGACTTTCCCATTGTGCCTACACCATTTACCATTCCTGTCAGCAGTGTATGAGATTTTCAATTTAAATTTTCAATTTCTCTATATTCTCCCAAACATGTGTTATTTTATTCCAGCCATCCTGGTGGGTCCCAAGTGATTGATATCTTACTGTAGTTTGACTGCCAGGGCCAGGGAGGCCCTACTGTCTAATGATGTTTCCCTCATGTCTAATGATATTGAACATCTTTTCATGTATTTATTGACTATTGGCACATCTTTTTTGAAGAAATATTTGTCCAAATCTTTTGTCCATTTTTTCACTTGGCTCATTTGTTTTTATTGCTGAATTAGTGTACATACTCTTTGTATATAAAGATATAGAGTGGGGAATGGAAGAAGTGAATTTATTGGGAGTGACTTTTGGACTCATGCCCACCTCTCATGCCCCCAGCCCAGGAAGGGACGCTGGTCGACCTGCCCTAGCTGACAGCTTCTATGCCATCTCCTATCTCTATTATGGTGCCCTGGGCACACTGAGCACTGTCCTGTGTGGAGCCTTCATTAGCCGCCTGACAGGTAAGCAGGGCTACTGGCCTCTTCAGAGGTTACCTTCTCTATCCCTCTGCCTCTAGGACCCAACCCAGGAAAGGGGAAGAAGGATGCTCTCTTCTACCAAGCACTCACTGCTTATAAGATATGTCTGCATCCTCTGTGCTGTGCTGTCTTCAGGACAACCCTTTACCTCACAGAGCTTTTCTTATTTTGCAAATGCAAAAGCTGAGGCACGTCCTACTAACCTCTTTAGTCCCTCAAGCACCCTTCTGGAGGATGAAAATGTGTGACTATGCAGCGCTGTCCCTGGTGCTGAAGTTTCTTGTCCAGCAAAGTCTACCGGACACCCATCCCAGAATTCTGAATCCTTGGGGGAAGGGGAAGGAGATCAAGAGAAATCACTTCCCTCTGCCCCTCAGGACCCACCAAGCGTAGTTCCCTGGGTCCTGGGCTCCTGTGGTGGGACCTCGAACGGCAAACAGCATCAGTGGCCCCTAAGGAAGAAATGGCCACCCTGGACGACAACTTGGTGAAGGTCAGTCTCCTGCTGGTGTGGGGGAGGATCAGGGAAGCTCTTTGGTGCTTGGGGCATGGTCATAACTCAAAGGCATATACAGTGGGTCTCTTTACCTCCAGTAGAAAGCCTTTATTGGGAGCTGGTGTGTCTTCAATACTTTCCATTTTCCCTTTAATGAAGAGTAAACAGAATTTTATACTGTTCATTTTCATCATTTCTGTTTTTATAATAAATTCCAATTATGATAGGTGAAACTGTTTGGTTTAAGGTATTGCTGTACGATCTTTTCTGCAAATAAGATCACTTAATTCAAAAGTGAATCAACTTAGAGAAAACCTTGTATAAAAAGCACAGATGGTAGAGCAAATTTAGCCAAAACCCAGTGGTTGCTGTGTGAATGCTCCTGAGTTTAGGAAACATTGTCTCAGGGGTTGATGTGACCTGTTACTACTTGGTTTTGAATTTCCCATTTCATATTTTCATTTAAAAATTTTTTTATTGATTCACATATATATCTGTCTATATATACAAGTATGTATACATGTATATTAATTGCATCATTGTCTTCCCCAAGGTTTTCTCATCACCTTATCACCCATGAACAATCTCAGTCTTTTGTGCCCTCCCTCTCTCCAGATTTCTTCATAATTTCTTTTTTAAAGCATCTGCATGTACTTTCTTCTGAACTGGACTCTGAACCCACTGTTTTGTCAGAGATGAGGGACTGAAATTAAAGTTAAACCCAAAAACAAGTAGTATCTCAGCAGGTGATAAGTATTAAGAAGACAATAAAACAGAATGTTGTGATGGAATGGCTTCTTGGAATAAGGAAAAGAAGCCAGTTATATGGAGATTTGAGGGAAGGGCATTTTCTGATGGGTACAGCATTTGCAAAGGCCATGGACTTGACAGAGGGAGGGCTGAAAAGTGAAGGGATTTACCTGAAGTAAAACTCCTTCCAGCTGCCAGTGGCAGATATTTATTTTCCTGAAGAGATAGAGCGAGGAGAGAGGCATTCCTGCAAGCATTAATAACTGGGATTGTGAGTAACAAAGGCTTGGGGGAGAGAATTAGATGGAGGTTTTGAAGACAAAGGAGATGGGATTGACTAATGCACTGGACATGGGAATATTGTACAATTCTTCCCAGGCCTTTGTCTTCCAAGGTCTTCAGTGTCCCCACCATGGTTGAACCTGACAAAGCAGAGTGGAGTTCCTGATGGAGCTTTCTTTTCTCCCAGGGGGCTGAGGATCTGATTCCCAAAGTCAAAAGGCGCTCTGACTTCCAGCCTACTGATGAGGAACAGTTGCTCTTCCGGGGGCAGAAGGAACTGAAGGGGTCTGGTGTCTCAATTCCTGACAGTGGACATGATGGTAGTCATGACATGCGAGAGACAAACATCTGAGTACAAGGCCAGCGTAGAGCTGACTACACTGGGATAGAACCTTGGTCACCAGTCCCAGACCAGGGGCCAGCATATCATATGCAAATTAAGTTGGGACCATACTGTGGGAAGAGACAAAATCCTGCCTCTAAGAGGTCATTATTCAGCCCCCTGCTTCCAGACAGCCCCTAGATGTGACATCCCTTCCTGTCCCTCCTCCCCCTGACCCTAAAGGATCAAATTTTCCTCTACCTACAAGGGAAAAATGTAGGAAATCCCATACCCAATATCAGAGTCTGAGAAAGATAGTCCCCTTTCTTTTCCCTGGGACTGGCAGAAACCTAGCATGGATTTTAGAGGTCTTCAGGCCCAACTCACACCATTTTAAGGTAGGGAAACTGAGGCCTGAAGAGGGGCAGTGACTTAGCCATGGTCACAGAGCAAACCAGAAGCTCATGGGAAGATGGATACCAGTTCTCCTTCCTCCCCCCTCCCTATTTGGTGCATCAGGGGTAATCTGATCTCTGACCCTTGGGCCAGGGGGGAAGAGGAATGAGAAGTAATGCCCTTGGCCTTCTTTTGCCTTGGTACTTTCCCCACCTCATCCGTTAAGGACTGTGAACCCACTTTATAGAGGAAGAAACAGGAATAAGGCAGTTGCCCAGTTTCACACAGCAAATAGGGTCCAGCAAGAGTGGGCTTGGGTGCTGCCCAATGCTGAGGTTCTGTGGTTGGTGTCCAGGGACACATGGGCCCAGCAAGCCCACGTTCCCAGGAAGGATCTGACCTTTGGTTGGAGATTTCACCAAATAAACAGACTGAGATTTGAAATCTGTGCTATCTGAAAAGCCTTCTGGTTGTCTCATCAGATCTCTGTCAGGTATGAATGCAAATCTCTGTCTCCTGCCCCAAGTCTGTGAGTGAATAAACCTGACTGTTTAAGGTGTCATAGTGAAGCAAGAATGACTGAGTTGGGGTGAATCGTACCACTCCTGTGGGCATACAGCTCTCTCTTCTGGCCCATCCTGAGGTATAACCTCCCCACTGCTCTGTGCATCTGGACCACAATGTTCTCCACACTGACCCCATTCCAGCCCATGGGGTCTCTCTAGTCCAGAGAGCTGGCTGCACCCACCTCTGCCACATTCCTGCCTTGGCTCCTACTGCCCTAAGGGGAATGTGTCTTGCTCATCTGGCAATCCAGTATGGCTCTGTTCATGTCCACCTGGAATCTCAAAAGGTAAGATTATTTGCTAATCAGGTGTTGGCTGATGTACATAGTTAAATTAAGTTGAGGTACACTAGATTAGGATGGGCCATTGTAAGAAGAGGAAAAAAGACACAGGCACCTATCGAGAAGGCTATGTGAAGACCAGGATAGAGGTTGGAGTGACAACCTCAAGCCAATGTGTGTCAAGGCAGCAGAGCAAGGAGAAACCTGGGAGGGTTTCTCTCTTAGAGACTTCAAAGGTGCAGGGCTTTGCCACCACCTTGATTACAAACTTCTGGCCTCCAGAACTGTGAGAAGGTACATTTCTATTTCTTTAGGCAAAAGTCACTGCAGGAAAGATACACACCCCTCCAGATCTACCCTCTATCTACCCCTGAACAAAATCCTCACCCTCTGTGGAGACTGTTAGACTTGGGCTTACAAGTGACCATCACAACCTTTTAATCAATGACCAAGTAGAGTGAGAACCATACTTTCCATGGGTCACTGGTCCTTGGTGAGAAAGGAACCCAAATGGGGGTGGGAAGAAGGTTGAGGGCCAGCATTGGAGTTAATGTGTCCACTCACCACCACCTCCCAACACTCGTGAACAGAACAACCTGGTCCAGCTGCTGCTTTAGAGACTAATCATGTCTTGTGAGTGTCATAGTTCATTCCTTTCTGTTACTGAGTAGTATTCCACTGTGTGACTGGACCACAGTCTAATCATCCACTCACCGCTTACTGGATATTTGAGTTATTTCCAGCTATTGGTCATTGCAAATAAAATTGCTATGTGTATTATGTACAAGTTTTTGTGTGGATATCTGCTTTCATTTGTCTTGGATAAATTTGTAAGAGTGAAATATCTGGATCCTACAAGCGCGGTATAGTAATTCCTCACATAGTGTCACTGATAGTTTCTTGAGAAATGCAACTTTGTGCAAAATGAAGTAGAACAACAGCAGATCCTTGAGTAATGTCATTTCCGTCAACATCAGCCAGGATTGTTTTTTTCTCATCAATGTTATAGTGAAACAAATTGAATAAAATGTTGGAGGTTCTACTGTATGTTTAAGAACTTAAGAAAATACCAAACATTTCCAAAGGGCTTGTTCCATTTGAAATTATCACCAATTTCAAATGGAACAAGCCAGCACATATTATGGTTATCCTTTCATTTTGGCCACTTTAATTTTTGTGTGGTGGTATACTCTCTGTTAATCCTTATAGTTCTGGCCAAATATCTTAAAATGCTTTTGTCCATTTTTGTTGGGTTGTCTCTCCTTTTATAAGAATTACTTTTATATTCTGGATACAAGTTCTTTCTTGGCCATATACATTGCCAATATTTCTCTCAGCTTGTGTCTATTACTCTTTTTTTTTGAGACTAGGTCTCACTATTTTTGCCCATGGAACCGCACGCAGTCTCATGCTGCCCGTGGTACCACGGACTCAAGCAATCCCCCAGCCTCAGCTTCCCAGGTATCTGGGATTACACGCATGCGCCACCACACCCAGCTATTTTTTGGGACTAGGTCTTGCTTTGTTGCTCCGGGTGAATCTTGAACCATGATCCCTAGTCCCAGCCATGACTCCATAGGCTGTCATTTACAGGCACGTGCCTCTGTGCCTGGCTATTACTCTTTAGTAGTTCCAGACTGCTTTTAGAAAAGCAGAATTTGCAGTTTTTTATTTCAAATTTTTAAGATTTTTTTCTTTTCTTTTTTGTGGTAAAATATACACTGTCAGAAGCTTTCCACTTCAACTATTTTAAAGTATACACTTCAGTGGTATTAAATACATTCACACTGTTGTGTAACCATCACCATCATGCATCTCCAGAAATTTTTAATATTTTAATATTCTGTCTCCATTCAACACCCACTCCCATCTTCTCCAACCCTGGCACCCACCACTCTACTTTCTGTCTCTATGGATTTGATCCATCTTGATCCATCTTGGGATCAAATAAGTAAATCACTTAGTATTTGTTCTTTTGTATCTGACTTACCTCATTTAACATAATGTCTTCAAAGTTCATCCTCCTGTAACATGTGTTAGAATTTCCTTTATTTCAAGACTGCTAATATTCCATTGAATTCCATTTTATTTATTATTCATCTATAAATAGATATTTGGATTGTTTCCATCTTTTAAGTGATTGTGATTAATCCTGCTGTGAACATTGATGTAAAAACATCAATGTTTTTATGTACATCAATATGTACATCATGTACATCATATGTACATCAGTGTACATATTTGCTTTAGATTCTTCTGAGTATTTACACAGAAGCAGAAATGCTAGGTTATATAGCAAGTCAATGTTTAATTTTTTTAGGAACTGCCATGCTGTTTTCTATAGTAGCTGCACTTTTCCCATTCTTACCAGCAGTGCACAAGAAATTCAATTTTTCCATATCTTAGTACCTTCCAATTTGTATTTCTAATAATGGATGTGAAAAGGTATCTCATTGAGGTTTTGATTTACATTTCACTAATGGTTAGTGCTGTTGAGGTGATTTTTTTCATGTACTTATTGTTCATTTGTCTATTTTCTTTGAAAAAATGTCTATTCAAGTGCCTTGCCTGTTTTTAAATTTAGGTTGTTTCTTTTGTTCTTGAGTTTTAGGATATTCTGGGACTTAATTCCTTGTCAAATAGATAATTTGCAACTATTTTCTCCCATTCAGCAAGTTATCTCAGTTAACATTGCCCTTTGAAACACAAAATTTTTCAGTTTTCATAAAATCTAATTTATCTTGGATTTTATATATGTATATGTACATATATATATATATATAAAATTAGGAGACAACCCAATTACAAATGGGCAAAAGATTTCAACAGACATTTGAACAAAACTATAAGGATTAACAAAGATTATGATATCACCACACACCCACTAGAGTGACCAAAATGAAAGAATAACCTGGCAAGAAATCATTGTCAAATCCAACATCATAAAATTTTTCTACTATATTTTCTTCTGAGTTATTATTACCTAGTTATTATTACCTAAATAAAATAACCCTTTTATTTAGGTTTTGATGCATATTGTTAATTTTTGTATGTGATTTAAACAAGCCCTAACTTCATTCTTTTGCTAGTAGATACCCAGTTACCCCAGTGCAATTTGTTGAAAAGATTATCCTTTCTCCAAAGGTCCTTTCCCCAAAGGTTTTGGAATAAAAATTCCAATGGTGTCTTTTGCAGAAATAAAAAGAACTCATCATCAAATTCATATGGACTGTGACTCAAATTCATATGGACTGTCACCAAAAATAGTCACAACAATATAAACTAATAAAAAAGAATGAAACAAATAATAAATGAATTCTTGCATATAGGGTCAAATCGATTTTTTATTAAAGTTTTTTTGCAGGTCCAGGAGCAGTGACACGTGCCTTTAGCCTCAGCCTAGAAAGTTAGGCTGAGACTAGGAATTGCTTAAGTCCGTTGGTTCGAAACCCACCCGGGGCAACATAGAACTACTCTCAAAAAATAGCTGGATGTGGTAGCGCATGCCTGTAATCCCAGCTACTTGGGAGGCTTGAGGCTGGGCATCACTTGAATCCAGGGTACCCCAGGCAACATGAGTCTGCGGTTCCCTGGACAACAGAGCGAGATCTAGTCTCAAAAATAGATAAATACATAGTTTTTTTGTGTTTTGATTTGTATTATGCAGAGTTATGTCCTGCAACTTTGTTGATTTGGTTTACTAGTGCTGACAGTTTTTTTAATGGAATATTCAGGATTCTTTTCATATAAGATCATGTCCTCTGTGAGAGTTTTATTTCATTTTCAATTTGGATGCCTTTTTTATTTCTTTTTCGTGCCTAATTGCTTTGGTTCCTTCCAATACTAGCAACAAAGAAGTTGCTTCTTTGTTCTAATACTATGTTGGTAGAAGCAACAAAGAAGACATTCTTGTTTTATTCCTGATCTGAGAAGATAAACTTTCAGTCTTTCACCATTCAGCATGATGGGAACTGTGAGTTTTTAATACACAATCTTTATTATGCTAAGTTATTTTCTCTCTATTCCTACTTTTGTGGGCTCTTTCTTCATGAAAAGATGTTGATTTTTGCCAAATTCTTTCTGTATCAACTTATATGATTATGTGTGCTTTCCCCATCATTTTGCTTATGTGTGATACATTACATTGTTATTTTCATATGTAAAGCTATCTTTGTATCCCAGAAATAAATCCAATATGGTCATGGTGTTTAATCTTTTTTGGTGTACTCCTAAATTTGGTGTGTTAGTATTTTTTGAGTATTTTTACACCTATTTTTCCAATAGTGTCTTTGTCTTACTTCAGTATCAGGGCAAAACAATTTCTTCTTTCTTCTAAGATTGATCATTTTTGTGGCCAACCTAAGAAATCTTTGCCTAACCTAGGATTATTAGGATATCTCCAGTATAACCTTTAATAAGCTATATTGTATCAAACTTTTGCACAATCTAAGATAGGTGGTCAATGAATATTCAGCTGATCTAGTCTATTTGTTGACAAGATTTTCTTTCTAATCCCAAATGAATTACCTTGACACTCTTGTCCCAAATCAAATCACTAACATGTATGGAGTTATTTCAGGACTCTATTTTGGCGCACTGGTTCATTGATATATGTCACAAGTTCTCATTGCTTCTCACATTTTTGTTGTTGTTCTTTCTTTCTTTTGTTTTTGAGACTAGGTCTCACTAATTTTGCCTGTGGAACCACAGGCTCACGTTGCCCGGGGTACCACAGACTCAAGCAATCCCCAGCCTCAGCTTCCCAGGTAGCTGGGATTACAGATGCACGCCACCGTGCCCATCTAATTTTTTGGAACTAGGTCTCTCTATGTTGCCCCAGGCGGAACTCGAACTGCAATCCCCGGTTCCCACTGCAGCTTCCTAGGCTGCTGCTTACAGGCACATGCCACCGTGCCCTGCATAGTTCTCACATTTGGGGTTCAATCATTCTTGTGATGGGGACTTTCCTGTGTATTGCATCCCTGACTCTGACTTCTTATATTCCAGTAGCACTTCCCCCAAGTCTTGAAAACCAAAATGTCCCCAGACACTGCCTGATTTCCCCTACGGACAAAACCACTACTGGATGAAAAACACTAGTCTATTCCTATGTGAGTACCAACCTCTCCTGATACTTAAGCTTTATAGCAAGACTTTCCAGCATCAACAAAGACCAGAAACTGTAGTTCAAAAAAATTAACCATTGTACATGGGGATTCAGTTGGGCATCAGAAGAGCTAAGTGGGAGGTTAAAAAAAATCAACCCAGGTGTCTATCTTGAGAACCTGGAATATAGAATATGATGCTTCAGTGACATAGAACTGGATAATGATAAAAAGATCAGATAGTGCTGTCCAGAACTCCAAATGACAAGGAAAAAAAACATGCTGTCCAGTAAGATCTATAATCAATTTTTAGTAAAAACAAAAAAAAAAGTTAGTGCCAGCATTTCTTAAACTTGGAACTATTGACATTTTGGACTGAATAATCCTCTATTGTGAGGGATATCCTGTTCACTAAGGTAACGGGCAGGATCTCTGATCTTTACTCCCCAGATGCCAGTAACAACTCCCCTCCTCCAGTTGTGATTATCAAAGATATTTCTAGACATTCCTAGTGTCCCAAAGGGACATAATCATTCCTATTGTATGTCCAAGAAGAGTCAGGGTGATATGGGGTGTTTCTTTTTCCATAGTAAATATTTAATTTTTAAAATGTTTCATTTCACAGAATATTTTGAAATGGTTGGCATTTATTGAGCACATACTATGGGGTCAAGTGACTTACTCATTTTAGAAGTGCTGATGTATATTGAGCAGTAATCTATAGCAAGCACTTTTTTTAGTAATTATTTTATTGATTTGTTTGTTTAATTAATATCCCTTTTTAAAAGTAGTTTTGAGTTTACAAAAAAAACTAAGCAGAAATTCCAGAGAGTTCCCATATATTTTTGTCTCTACCCATTTCTCTTGTTATTAGCATCTTTCATTAATGTTGTATATTTGTTATAATTGAGTAGTTACATTAAGTTACATTAGGGTAAGTTACATTAGGTACAATCTTGGCATTGTACATTCTATGGGTTTTGACAAAGGCACAATGCCATGTATCTACCATTACAAAGTCATATAGAATAGTATTACTACCCCAAATGTCCCCTGCATTCTGCTGACATTAACCATTGGCCTCTTTATCAGTTCTGTCCATTTTATTTGTTTATTCTTTTAGGTGTTCTGTCAATGATAATATCATCTTGTTTCAATTATATTTCCTATCGTATTGCATTGTCCAGTACCTCCTCATTGGCACTGAATATTAGCTATAATCTTGAGCATCCCTGCCTAGTTAGAGAATATGTCACCTCTTCTATCTCACCATTCAACACGATGGGAACAATTCTTTTCCAGCCACAATCTTTGATCAGACTAATCTCTTCCTATTTTCCATTCCCTAGGAATTTTTAAAATAATCAGAAGTGGTTGTTGAATGTTTTCCAATGTTTTTTCATCATGGTGAGATGATTATTTGGTATTTTCCTCCTTTCATCTCCTCGTTGAAAAATGAAGCTTTCTGAAGCTAAACTTTTCTTGTCTCCTTGGAATAAAACCCTGCATCCTCCTGGTATGTTGTCCTTTAGAGCACAGCTGCACTCAATTTGTTGATGTTTTATTTAGCATTTTTGCATGCACCCAGGCTCCTGACCCCTCCCTATCATATCCGTACCCTGCAGCTGAGCTGATTTTCCCAGGGCTCAGGAAAGGGTCTGCTCAAAACATCTGCTGGAGCTCTCAACTGGGTGACTTCAACACAGCCCCCCTCAGAGAATCACTCCTCCTCGTAGTGATCCTGGCACCCTAGGAAGTGTCCTCACGTTCTGTTCCTCCTTATCTTCTACAGCCCATCCCCCAGCCCTGTTGACTAGTGCCGGAAAAGCAGAGGCAGGAGGGAGAGGGGAGTTGTCAGAGCTCTGGCTGCCCTCCCTCAGGGCCCCAGGTTTGTCTCAGTCTCCCTGCTGATCCTGGCATCCACAGCTAAGGTCAAGATAGAAGCTTCAAATTCTTGTTCATTCTGGTGTGGTGGGAGCGTCAAGAAACCAGACTGAGCAGAAGACAGGACCTGGCAGGAATCAGTTAAAGCCCACCCGCCGCCTCCCCTGATCCATGACTTATGTCTGTTTCAGACTCATCTGACTCCAGGCACACTTGGAGCACAATATGGCAAAGATGGAGGATCCAGTCTACATCCTGTACCCTTCCCCACCCACAGGGTGAGGTCTCAGACTGGGACTGGCATTTGAAATACGTCCTAAATTGGCAGGTACTCAAAGAGAGAGCAGTCAGCTCATATTACTCCAGTCACTAATACAGAATCCCAAAGAAATTGTGGTACAACATGTATCCAGTTACTGACCCTCTCTGGGTTATTCACATCGCTGTCTCCAAATCCTGACCAGGGAATGGGTTACTCAAAGGGCAGGTCAAGCCCATGGTGGCCCCAGCAACACAGAGCCCTCATAT
This sequence comes from Uropsilus gracilis, assembly GCA_004024945.1. Taxonomy (NCBI): domain Eukaryota; kingdom Metazoa; phylum Chordata; class Mammalia; order Eulipotyphla; family Talpidae; genus Uropsilus; species Uropsilus gracilis. The sequence continues at coordinate 16,992 of PVHY01025936.1, forward strand.
CACAAAGAACAAGAAAAGATCTAGGAACAGAGAGGTTTTATTTTCTTTTAAAAAAAAAAAAAAAGACTTTTGAACACATTCTGAAATTTACTTTTTTCCTTCAAGGATAAATCATAGCAATGTGTCTGATCAGTAATAAATGTTATTCATCTTTTGATTTTTTTGTTTGGCTTTTCCTTTACCATACAATATTAAGTTTAAAGAGTCAGATTGTTCTGGTAAGTTTGCTATAATAATGTATGGTCTCCCACAGCTCCCACACTTAATGGAATCAAGAAAAGCATGACACAATCAGGGGAGAAATATGAACAGTGTTAGAGGGGTGTGGACTTAAAAGAGTTAGGGGATAGTGAAACAGGGTATAAAGAGACTTTTTGACTTTACTTAACTGTTTATTTTTATCTGCTTGCTTCTCTCTCCAAAGCAAGCTACACACTTTTTATTAACATTTTTATTAATTACCTTTACCATTAATATGCAAAAGCCAGCTAGCTGCTCTCTGCTTTTAGCTCCAAAAACTGCAAAAAAAAAAAAAAAAAAAACTTTAAAACACAGTTTAAACTTTCCACTCGTGGGTTCTTACCACCATCTCCAGCCTTTTTAACCAAAATATTAAACCAGTGCAAGACTATCAGTGCAGTGCAGACTAATTTATTTTTTTTATTTTTTTTTAATTGTAGTTTTATTTTGTTCTTTGGGTTACAACCACTCTGTTATATATTTTTCCCCCTCCCTCCTCCCTCCGGTGCTCCCTCCATTCTCTCACACCCCACTCTTTGTTATTAGCTGTGCTGAGTCCATTAGTCTCTTTCCCATGTTAGTGTCTTTTCTCTGGGTGAGGGACTGCGTTGTTGGGTC
>PVHY01025937.1:0-17835 GCA_004024945.1 Uropsilus gracilis
GTAGCCCCAACACCCGCTTCCCACAACCCTGAGTGGAAAGACAAGAAGATGGGACAGAATTTAGAGAAGAATGTCATCTCATCTCTCTGTTGCTGGGCAAAATAAAGTTCTGTCTTGATATTCTTGCTTCTGATTAACTCACCGTGGTTTCCTTTCAAACACACCCTGCCTGCCACAAAGTCAATTTGATCAAGCCCCATAGCTGGAGCTGCCATGCACACTAAGAATCACTTCAGAAGCTCTCGTGCTCACCAAAGCAAGAATCTGTTGTATATCTGTAGTGTATAGTGTCATGTATCTCCCATGGCAAAGGCAGGAGAACACAGGCATCATTCACATCTAGAATATATAAACTATTTGTCATGTGTTGGGTAGTAGGCATCAACTTGGCTCATGTCTTTTATTCCTGTCCTCTAAACATAACATGAGACCATCCAAAACTTTGTTAAAAGGAGTCCTTAATTCTTTTCAAATTGAAGTTATATCTTTAAAATTAATCATTTTATAATTAATTTAGGGCCACCTGGGTTCGTTAATCTTTTTTTCCCCTTTCTCATGTTTTAGCTATTATTAGGTTATATAATTTGCATTATTTTATTGCATAATTAAGAGGGGTAGCAGGTTTTTTGATGAATGTTAGATTTTTATTCTTCTCATGAAAAATCTTGAATTGACATTAGATAATAACAGAGTTAAAACTTTTATTAATAATTTACCTTCCAGAGGTAGGGAAGCACAATGTATAAAGATTAAAGGAAGAACATATCAGGAAACATAACACTCATCAATATATACTCCACAAATAAAAGAACACAAAATATATAAGGTAATTACTATCAAATGTGGAAATAGACATTGCAGACCAGGCTCATGGTGACTGGTGCTCCTTTGTGCACTGTCAGACAGGCCAGAGACAGGTATAGTTGACTGGGCTCTGTGAAACAATTTGGCTTCTTTGAGAAGCTGTTCAACTTCTGTCCTTCCTGTGGGATTAGTTACTTGTTTTTCATCAGAGTTTAGGAGCAGAGTCCCTCTGTGAGCGTCTAAGCCCCTCAGAGTCCCATGATAGCCCCTGCCCTGCCTCCTATCCTTATTCAGTGTTTCCCTAACCTGCAAGTCTGATTGGACCATTTTCAATTTCATGGCTAACTGCACCATTTGCTTATCAGCTGATACCTCACATCTGTGCTACAATTCAGGCACCAGAACCCAGGCATCCCCAGTCTGCAGCTGGAACTCCAGCACTGGCTCTGGCCCAGTGGGGCTCATGGTCTGGATCAGGAATCACCTGCCCTAAGGTGGTATGATAGGAAAAGCACCACCACCACCACTGCTGGCCTCTGCCTGCAGCCTGAGTTCCCCTGAGACCCTGGTGGTGGGTGGTAAAGTGCCCACCACCCACTGCCCCTACAGTGCCCTCAGGCAGCTTCTCAGACCAGCCACAAATCTTATCTAGCACAATCTGTGCCTGGTTTCAAAAAAAATTCTCACACAGAGTGAACTTCTAAAGGGTAGAACCCTAACATCTTGGTCTGCTTTACTCTCCCATGAAAGTCAGTAATCACTTAACCATTTTCATTGTTTAGCATAATTCTGCTTTTCTTTTGTGTGTGTCTATCACTGTTAACTTTTGGACAGTATTTGATTTCTCCCTTCAGGACTAATCCCTGCAGTTCTTGGAGACCACTTTTTCATTTTAGCTCAAGCAATGACCACTGTGCACACAGGGTGTGCTTCCTCAGGCCTCACAGCTTGCTTCCTCTTCCCATGCCTTGGTGTCATCCTTCCAACCTCTCACCACACAAAATGCAAGCCCTTAGCATGCTTGGTTGCTCACTGACTGAAAATAACTCTTTGTTGTGCAGAATTTGAACATAGAATTTCCATACCTCTTTCCTACTGGATAAGCACAATGCCTAATGCCCAGCTCTAAGGAGCTCAGGTAATTGCATTGCATGGTATTTTTCTTTTTTCTTTTTTTTCTTACAGTCTTTTTTTTTTTCAAAGTAAAAAACTTTATTCTGGAAGTGAGTAGTTTGTGGGTTACATACATTACAAATATCTTTATCCACTTGGTGTCTTAAACTTCTGCTTTCGCTGGAGTGTTTTAATGAAAGAAGTTCATAATTCAAGTGTAGTCAGTTCATTAACTATTATCTTCACTCAGTGCTCTGTGTCTTGTTTATTAACTACTTGTATACTCAAGAATCATGAAGGTAGTCTCTTCTGTTATCATTTTGAAACTTTCCTTTGCCTTCTATGCTAAGAGTTATTCTTCATCTGCTATTTATTTGTTTGTCTGTTTATATATGTGTTTCACATCTTTGTATTCCCCGGGGATCACCCACCATCTTCCCTCCCTGACCACTCCCTCCCGTCTATACCCCCACCCCCAGTTGCGTTCTTTAGTTTGATTGTTAATTTGTTTAGACTTTTCCTCCTGGCCTTTTGCTTGTTTTTCCTATTACCCATATATTAGTTTGGTTTCTGCCTTTTTTTTTCCAACTTGTTTCTGCTAATATGACTTCTTCTAGGTACATCATGCTATAAATTTGTCAAATTTGTCATTTTTAATTGATGAGTAATATTCTATTTTGTATATATACCACATCTTTTTCATCCATTCATCTGTCTTGGGGCATTTGGGTTGTTTCCATGTCCTTGCAATTATAAATAGTGCTGCAAAAAACATACAAATACAGGTGTCCCTTTGTATTGACATTGAGGTCTCCTTTGGGTAGATTCCCAGAAAAATAATTGCTGGTTAAAATGGTAGTTCCATTTTCAATGAGGGTCCTCACACTGCTTTCCATAGTGGCTGGACCAGTTTACATTCCCACCAGCAGTGTAAAACTGTTCCTTTCTCTCTGCATCTATGCGGGCACTTGTTGTTACCCATTTTTTTGATATGGGCATTCTTACTGATGTAAGAATGTGGTTTTGATTTGTATTTCCCAGATTACTAATGATCTTGAACATTTTTTCATGTGCCTGTTGGCCATTTGCATTTCCTCTTTAGAAAACTGTCTTTTTAGTTCTTCTCCCCATTGTTTAACTGGACTTTTTCCTTTATTTTGCTAAGTTGTGTGAGTTCCATGTGGATCTTTGTTATTAAATACTTGTCATTTTGGGGGAGGGCAAAAATTTTTATCCATTCTGTTGGGCTGGCTTCTTTTTGTTTTGTCTATTGTCTCTTTTGTTTTACAGAAGCTTTTTAGTTTGATGTAGTCCCTGTTTATGTTTCCTTCATTTTTTTTTTTTTGCCAGCTATACATGTGTCCAAAAAGGGATTTCTGAATTATAATTCATGGAGGGTTTTGTCCAAGTTTTCCTCTATGTATTTTATGGTTTCAGGTCTTATATCCAACTCTTTTATCCATTTTGAATTTATTCCCAGATTTTTTTTCAGTGTGATGGAAAATGGGAGTTTTTTTTAAATTTCTTCTTCTACTGCTTGACTTTTTGTTTATAGGAAAGCTACTGTCTTCTGTGTGTTGATTTTGTACTGACTGCCTTACTAAACTGGTTTATTGTTTCAAGTAGCTTTTCTGTGGATTTTGGGGGTTCTTTACATAGAGAATCATATCATCTGCATATAATGATAGCTTCCATTCTTCTTTCCTATATGTATCCCTTTTATGTCTTTCTCTTACCTTATTGCCCTAGCTAGAACTTCCAATATGATGTTAAAAAACAGTGGAGAGAGTGGGCATCCTTGTCTGGTTCCAGAACTTAATTGAAATGATTTTAGTTTCTCCCCATTTAGGGTGATGTTTACTGTAGGTTTGTCATAGATGGCTTTTATTATATTGAGGTATGTTCCTTTTATCCCCAATTTTTTCAAGAGCTTTTATCATAAATGGATGTTGGACATTACCAAATGCTTTCTCTGCATCTATTAAAATGATCATGTGGTTTTTGGTTTTCTCTTTGTTGATGTGGTATATTATGTCAATTGATTTCCGGATGTTGAACCATACTTGTGCACCTGGGATAAATTTCACTTGGTCATGGTGACTAATGCTTTAATGTATTGTTGGATTTGATTTGCCAGGATTTTGTTTAAAAGTTTTGTGTATGTATTCATTAGGGAAATTGGTCTATAGTTTTCTTTCTTAGTGCTATCTTTATTTGGGTTTGGTATGGGTGTGATGTTTGCTTCATAGAATGTGTTTGGCAGTTTTCCTTCTTTCTCAATTTTTTTGAAAAGTTTTAGTAGTGAAGGTGTTATCTCATCTTTGAATGTCTGGTAGAATTCATTTGTGAAACTGCTGGTCCTGGGTTCTTGTTTTTTGGGACAGTTTTGATGACTGCTTTGATTTCATTACTTGTGATTGGTTTGTTTAAGCTCTTAGTTTCTTCTTTGTTCAGTTTGGGTGGCTATATCTTTCTAAGGATCTGTCCATCTCATCCAGGTTGTTATCTTTGTTTGCATATAGATGTTAGTAGTAATCTTTGATTATTCCTTGGATTTCTGATGTGTCCGTTTTAATTTCTCTTCTTTCATTTGTGACCCTGCTTAATTCAGTGTCCTTTCTTCTTCTCTTTGTGAGCTTTGCAAGGGGCTTAGCAACTTTATTTAGTTTTTCAAAAAACCAGCTTTTGGTTTGGTTGATCTTCTGGATAGTCTTTTTAGTTTCTAGATTATTTATTTCTTCTTTTATTATTATTATTTCTTGTCTTCTGCTGGGTTTTGGACTTTTTGTTGCTTTTTCTAGTTCTTCAAGATGGGACATTAGGTTATTTTTTTGGTTGGTTTCTTGGTTTTTGATATGAGACTATATTTCTATGAACCTTCCTCTTAGAACTGTTTTTGCTGAGTTCCAAACATTTTGGAATGTTGTGTCTTTTTTGTAATTTGTTTTGAAGTAGTTTTTAATCTCTTCTTTAATTTCTTCAATTACCCATTCTTTGTTTAGTAGCATGTTGTTCAGTCTCTATGTATTGGACATTCTTCTTGCTTTCTTTTCATTGTTAATTTCTAGTTTGATGCCTTTATGATCTGAGAACAAAGTTGGTATTATTTTAATCTTTGTGTATTTATTCATGTTTGCCTTGTATGTGGCCTAATATGTGGTCAATTTTAGAGAAGAATTCATGTGCATTTGAAAAGAAGGTGTATTCTTCTCCTTGAGGGTGCAGAGTCCTCTCTCTAAAATTGACCACATACTAGGCCACATGGCAAACATGAATAAATACACAAAGATTAAAATAAAACTAAAACCATTTCAATAAAAACCTGGAACCAGACAAGGATGTCCACTCTCCCACTACTCTTAAACATTGTACTGGAAGTTCTAGCTAGGGAAATAAGGCAAGAGAAAGACATTAAAGGGATACAAATAGGAAAGGAGGAACTGAAGCTATCAATATATGCTGATGACATGATTCTCTATATAGACAACCCCAAAAAATTCACAGAAAGATTGCTTCAAATAATAAACCAGTTCAGTAAGGTAGCTGGATACAAAATCAACACACAGAAGTCATCAGCTTTCCTATATGCAAAAAGTCAAATAGAAGAAGAAATCAGAAAAACTATCCCATTGACCATAGCACCAAAAAAAAAATTAAATCCTGGGTGTAAACCTAATAAAACACGTAAAAGAACTATACAAAGAAAACTTTAAAACATTGCTAAAAGAGATAGAAGACATGAAGAAATGGGAAGACATTCCCTGCTCATGTACTGGAAGAATTAATAGCATTAAATTGGCCATCCTACCAAAGCAATCTACAGATTCAATGCAATCCTGATAAAAATCCTAATGACTTTTTTAGAGAGAGAACAAAAATTACTGAAATTCAGATGGACTAACAAAAGACCTCGATTATCAAAAAGCTTCCTGACCAGAAAAAAAAAGAGAACAGAGGTTTACAATCCAAACTTCAAACTATACTACAAACTCATAATAAATAAAACAGCTTGGTACTGGTACAAAAATAGACAATCAGAACAATGGAACAGAATTGAATGCCTGGAAATATAACCACACATATATAATCAACTAATCTTTGATAAAACATTGAAAAATTTACATTGGAACAAAGATAGCTTCATCAATAAATGGTCCTGGGAAAACTGGACTAAGACATGTAAAAAAATGGACCAAGACAACTCCCTCACACCATGTACAAAAATCAGTTCAAAAGCAGATGAAAGACTTAGATGTCAGACCTGAAACCATAACATATAGAGGAAAACTTAGGCAAAACCCTCCATGAGTTACAAAACCCTCCATGAGTTACTACAAGGTGAGATAGCACCTTACACCAGTAAGAATGGCTCACATCCAAAGAAAGGGCAACAACAAGTGCTGACATGGATGTGGAGAGAAAGCAACACTCTTACACTGCAGGTAGAAATGTAAACTGGTCCAACCACTATGGAAAGCTGTGTGGAGGACCCTCAAAGTAATAAAAATGGAACTACCATTTGACCCATCAATTGCTCTCCTGGGAATCTACCCAAAAGAAACCACAATGTTCATACAAAGGGACACCTGGGCTCGGATGTTTACTGCAGCACAATTTATAATTGCAAGGACTTGGAAGCAACCTAAATGCCCCCAAACAGATGAATGGATGAAAAATATATGGTATATATACACAATGGAGTATTACTCATCAATTAAAAATGACAAATTTGATGAATTTATGGAAACATGGATGTACCTAGAAGAAATCATACTAGCAGAAACGAGTCAGAAAGAAAAAGACAGAAATAAATGGTTTCACTAATATATGGACAACCAAATGAAAGTACACAATGGGAGGGTGGGGACTACCTGGAGCAGTCAGTGAGGGCAGGTGATCGGTGACCCCCAGGGATCAAAATAATGTGAAATATATATATAAATTATTCAATTAAAAAAGATAAACGCCCCAAAACAGATGACTGGATGAAAAACATGTGGTATATATACACAATGGAATATTACTCATCAATTAAAAATGACAAATTTGATGATTTTATGTAACATGGATGTACTTAGAAGAAATCATATTAGCAGAAACATCTCAAAAAGAAAAAGACAGAAACCAAATGGTTTCACTAATATATGGGATATAGGAAAAAAATAAAAGCCATGAAGAAAAGTCAAAACAAGCTAACCACCAAACTGAAACACATAACTTGGGGCAGGGGAGAAAAGGGGATAAAGGTGGGTAGGGTGGGGAGTGAATCCCTGAGATTACAAATATGTGAAATTTATATATAAATAAATTTAAAAAAAGAAAACATACTCAACATCACTATACTTAGGGAATGCAAATCAAAACCACGATGAGATTCCACCTTATATCAGTAAGAATAGCCCATATTAAAAAAAAAGGGGGGGGGGTAGTGACAAGTGCTGGTGAGGATGTGGAGAAAAAAGAATTCTTTGATACTACTGGCAAGAATGCAAACTGGTTTAACCACTATGAAAAGCTATGTGGAGGACCCTCAAACATATGAAAATAGATCTACCATTCAACCCAGCAATTCCACTTCTAAGAATCTACCCAGAGGACAACAAAACTAAAATTCAAAAGGACACCTGTACACCTATGTTTTTTGCAGTACTATTAAAATAGCCAGGACATGGAAACAACCCAAATGCCCCCAAACAGATGAATGGATAAAAAATTTGTGGTATATTTTTACAATAGAGTGTTATTTAGCAATCAAAAAGATAATCTTATGTCATTTGTGTCAACATGGCTGGAAATAGGAGTCATGCAAGTAGAAACAAGTCAGAAAGAAAAAGAGACATAGCAGATGATCTCACTTATATATGGGATGCAGGTAAAACAAAGAAAAAAAACAAGAAAAAGTGAGAACTAACAAACTGACAGCAGAACTGATGCATACAGTAAGGAAAGAGTGGGAGGGAGGGAGGGATGGTGAAAACAGGATAGGAATGATCTTGATTAAGATGAAAGTTCACAGGTGATGTGGTGGGAGAACTTCAGGGTAAACAATGATATAAATGATATAAATATATGTGCAATCAATAAAAAAGAAGTCAAAAATGTTTTGCAGAACAAAGTTGTACATTAGCAGATTACTGTAAGGGTTTTGTAAATAACTTATCCATGATTTTTGTTTAGTCACACTACCTGCCCAACCTCTGATTTCTCACCTGAGAATGGGCCACTTGGATTTACTAAATTACATTTAAGGTAAATTTACTAATTTACCTTTAAGACAACTATCATCAGTCATTTACAATGCTATGATTGAGTTTTCAGGAGTAGGTATATCAACTGAGGGAAAATAAATATTTCTCACTCAACTTTTTAGTCAAAATTTAAATTTTATTACAATTTAATTGCAGTAGCTGTAACAAATAACAACATAGATCATTATATTTAAATAAAATATAGAAGTGGTGAATAAACAGAAAAGACTAAACCTTGTTTTTGTTGTGATCACTATCTTATTACCAACCCTGACACATCAAACTATGGATTTTTGGATCAGTGTAGAGACTCAACATTTTCAATTTATTTGGAATATCTTCACTTCTAGTCAAAATGCCCTTTGACTAGTTTATTATGAAAAAAAAAAAAAAAAAGAACCTCACAGAGAATGATCCTTGTTCATCCAAGTGCATCAGTTCCAAATCTGTGTTAGCGCAACCATATTGTTCATAATGCCAATTGTAGTAGTGCAAGCATATCAAATCTGGGTAGGTACTTTATTAGTTCTAGCAGACTGACCATGAGAGTCTAAGAGCTCTTGCTGGATTTTACTGGCTTTTTTTTTTATTATACTATTTTATTTTGTTCTTTAGGTTATAATCTCTGTGTTATTTTCCCCCCTCCGTCCTCCCTCTGGTGCCCCTTCCATTCTCTCAAACCCCACTCTTTGTTGTTTATTAGCTGTGTTGAGTCCATTAGTCTGTTTCCTATGGTAGTGTCTTTTCTCTGGGTGAGGGACTGCGTTGTTGGGTGAAACTTGCTGTTAGATTTTCAGTCTTAAGTGTGTGTTGGGTGGCCAGGTTATATTCCTTTGTGATCTGTCCATGTTTTCTTGCTTCAGGCCGTCCTCTCCAATCCCATCTCCATTGCTTTGCTGCTTTTCCTTATGGCTCTGGTGTCGGACTTAGGGGGTCTTGCCCCCAGCCAGTGTTGGTCAAGAAGTTTCTCTGTGAGTTCAGGCTTCTTCTGCGAGTGACCTTTGAAGGTCCTCTCCTCTGCTTCAGTTTGCAGTTTTGATGTGGGGCCCATTATCCCCTCTTGGTCATCCTCTCCTCTCCCGTAATGAGGGGAGGGTGTGTTGCTCTCCTTGAATATATCTCCAAAATGAAGTCCCAGGTCTTGACCCGGCGAGTGCAGAAGTGCGCATGGCATTGTGTCTCTATGGTTGTTTTTCTGGTCTTACATGCACTGGTTCACTTGGTTGTCTGTTGTGTCCAGCTCAGGCCTGTGGGCTGGACTTTTGCCTGGTCCCTCACCCATTCTATGTTGGGGTTGGCGTTGCGCATATTCTGGGTCCTCTGAAGTTTAGCGGGAGTAAGAAGTAAGAGAGAAATGGAAGGGGCCTTTGTCTCCCCCCCCCCCCGTCAGCAGCCACTTACTGGTGGGGGCCTGCTCCCCCAACCTGTCCCCCCTCCTGGGGGACTCACTTGAGAGGCCTGACACCCCCCTTGCTCCCTGCTAGCAAGGGAGCTCTGAGAGCCAGGCTCCTGGCCACAGGCAGCCGCCTATCTCAGATTTTACTGACTTTAATGCCTTCGGGAAACCAGGTAAACAAGCACACAAAGCAGAGAGTCTGGGCCAATTGTATGGCAAGCAGGAAAAGGTGGGTAGCTAGGGCAGGAGTGTTGGAAGGCAAGCTAGCTCTAGCCACGTAGGAAGGTCACGGTCCTTCTCTGGGCTCTCCTGCTGAACTGATGTTCTCTCCTGCCCCCTCTCTCATGCTCTCCCACCCCAGTGTGACACCAACCTTTTATCCTTTCCCCCCAGGTCCAGCTGTGCCCACTCATACATGCCCACACCCACTGGTCCCAGGCATACAAACTTGAGGAGGACTCAATACCAGAGGCGCTGGTCATGCAGATTAATGGCAGAAAAATTCTGACCAATTCATTTACCCTACACTGATGTTGATCACTGAGGGTGTAACCCTTTCTTTCCTGAAAAACAAGAGCAGTGATGGGGTCAGGCAGGAAATCTGAATGCACTTGTTACCTGTGGGAGGCACCAGGATCCTAGGTTCTAAGCCTGAGACAACTCCGGTGTGGCCAAAAACGTCAGTTGCAGGGAGAACCTCGAGGAAGTAGGAAGGTGTGAGAATCCTGCATATTCTGCTTGATTCAGGAGAAACCCTGGACACCAACCAGAATCCAGATATGACCAACAAGGACCCCTGACACAGGTGTTTTGATTTCATGGTCAACAATTAGGAAAGTTAACTTTGTTTGCACGCGCGCGCACACACACACACACACACAGTTAGGTATGAGGAATGGGGAGATCTAAGGTTAGAAATATTGGCAAACACCATCCAAAGTATCAGATTTAAATTTAAACTCTGGTCAACAGGTCAGATTGTAATCACAAAACTGTGGCGTGACCTTTGAGAGCCTTATAAATAACTTGTGCCTAGAGCTGCCTGTACTGATTTATGATATGCTCTTCTCCTCACAGAATGGGTCTGTTCCTGCCCCTGGTACTATGTGCTCTGACTGTGTGCGCTGGGGCTAGATCTCCACCCATACAAGACCCTCCATTGTTTTTACGCTCCCGTGGCTGCAATGACACCGATGTGCTGTCATTTGCTGATTTTGCCTTGGGGGACATCAACAGGGACCACAAGGAGGGCTACATGCTGCGCCTCAACCGAGTGAGCGATGTCCGGGAGCACAGACAGGCAAGTGATGGACCCCTGCCTCAGGGTGTTCTGTGGAGGGTCTGCCAGGACAGGGAGTTGGAGTGGGGCAGCATGTGTGTGGGAGCCAGAGACTTGTGCTGCTGATGACATCCAAACTGAAAGCCACTGAGAAGCTCTGCCTCTCTCTGCCAGGGTGCCTGCAATGCTTTTCAGGTGTCTAGAGACACAGCTGACCATTGCCTTGTCTAGTATTCCAGATATGATAGGGTCTTGACAAGCATCTTAGGCTTGACTCTGTCATAAAACAGAGACTGGGGGACCAGTCCATAGGAGTTGCTGGTTCATGTGGGATGGAGTTCCTTTTTCCCATCTCTGCCTGCAGAATGGACCGGCAGCAATGTACTATCTCACCTTGGATGTGTTAGAGACTGACTGCCACGTGCTCAGCAAGAAGTCATGGAAGGACTGTGAAGAGTGGCCACTGCATGAATCAGTAAGTGCTTGTGTCCCAGGGCAGCAGGGGAGAAAAGAGGTGTTTTCTGTTTATGGGATGAATGTTGTTCAGGGTGCGCTATCTTTAAATGTCCTTTTAATAATCTCCTGTGAGATTGTGGACATTCCAGTTCTAGAAGTAGAAAAGGAATGGTGCCTTATACATATTCCAGTTCTAGAAGCAGAAAACAGTTTGGAGGTACTTCTGAGAGTCCCCTTGGTCTATGAACCCCATTATTGGAAAGTTGACCCAAGTTATTTTCTATATCCAGGACTCTCCTGTAGATGCTAAACCAGGCTCCAACCTGTGAGGTAAAGGACTGAAGTGAAGCACTCTGTGGCATGTTTAAGGAAACTGTAGGAGTGCAGGAGGGAGAGATTCTGTTTTTTAGTTTGGCTTCAGGAACACTGAGGAACTTTTCTGCTGGGGAATGGGAATCCAGAGTGTGGCTGCTCTCCAAGGGGCCAGAATCAAGTAACCTAAAGGATTTACAATTATCCTATCCTTCTAATGATGACCATGCAAGAGGTTTAAGCATAAAAGTCAGTTTTCACTATTCTCAGCATGTTGGCATTACTTCCATTAATCACTAGAAGCTCACAACATGAGCAGGATGATGTTAAGGAGACAGCTCTTTACTATAAGATGTTTTTATTGTACTATTTTCTACTGCAGTAACATTGGTTTACAACTCTATATGATTTAGAGATACAGGCTCATAGCTCTTCAGATGTCAGTTACCACACGATACCAATATAGCTCATTGCTGTATTTACTATCAGTATATTCTTACAAGCTTTGTTCAATTTACTCCTCCTGTTCTCCTGATGAGAGCCCTCAAGAAAAACATTTTTTTTTTCTGGACTTAATACCACAATAAAGAAATAAATAAGAGGAATGCTCCCTGAACAGCTAGGGGTGTGTAATGGAGGTGAAAAAAGAACACTTTGCTGTTGCATGCCCAGATTTATCACTCCCACAGCAGTTACAGCCCCTCATACAATACATTCTTCTTCAAGTCTTCATTTTATCATTCACAAAAGTGGACGGGAATAATTCATAACAATACTTCTTTCATCTCCTTTTCTGATTTATTATCAAATGAGAAAAAAAAACATTTGAAAGGTTTTGTGATCTTTAAGTAGGCTGCACATATTTTTCTATCAGTGCCAAAAATGTTTCTATTTCCTAAGAAATTTTTCAATTTTTTTTGTAATTGCCTAGAAAAAAATCCACTTACAAATTATAGGAAATGAAATTTCATAATTAATTGTTGAGTATTATTTTTGATGCAGTTATATATTACTCAGTTTGATTATTTCATTGAATATATCTCCTGTGAGTTTCTAAAAATCAGCTTACTTCTGAAGCTGGATTATTTTGTACAATGAGAATTATAACTCTTCTAGATTCTCTAAAGTAAAAACCATAATTATTAATAAAGATCTTCCTAAATAAAAAAAAAAAAGAAGGCAGTTCTAGGGTCAAGATGTCTTTTCTAATTAGTCACACAAATTAGTCAGACTGCACCTACCTGATTTGAAAAGTGAATAAGCTATTTACCCTGCTAGAAATTTATTCTTGCTACGTAGAAAATAGCTGTGACAATAGACTAAACAATAGACCCAAAGCTGTATATTTATTCCAGCACGAGAGTTGTTTCTTATTAATGTAAAGTTCAAATCTTGATATGTCTAATCATGATACAAGTGGTTTTCACCTGGTTTGTGGCTGCGGCACTGCACCCTTCTGCTCAAGGCCCCTAGGATCACCACATTCACCTGTCTCAGCTTTGGAGAGAGGACCAACACGGAGAGGACAGTTGCCCAGGGGGTCATGGCTGTGGTTACAGCCCCTTCTGCTCAGATTCCTGTCTTAGACTCAGATGTGCTAAGTCATTTGGGGCCAAGAAGGAGTCTGGGAAATGTAATCTGGCTGTGTCCCTGGTGTAGATTAAACTGCTTGACAGTCACCTGGTGGTTTCCCGTGGTCAAAGGTAGCTGCTTTTTAGAACTCAAAAATAAAATGTTCAACTTCAGTTTCTTTACGTTAGACTCTTAAGATCATAAAGGTATGTTTGTTTCCAGGTTTATGGTCAATGTAAAGCATTATTTTACATGCACAAGACAGGAAGAATTCTCTATACAGCTTCTTATAACTGTACTCTTCGCCCAGGTAAGAGATTGCTCTGATTTTGTTCCTTTAAATAAAGGATAGATAAAAAGTCTTTAAACAGGACAATATCCACGGGTATAGGAGTTTCTCTTTCCTTACTGTCTAGTCATTCCTTGTTCCCAACCTATCCAATACTTGTACTTCCCACTTTCACAATCACCTACCATTGGGTACTGTGTAATTCCTAACTCTGTCTGTTACAAGTGTCATCATTTGCACACCAGGTTCCAGGAGACCTTTCTCTCCATGTCTGCAGATATCTTCTCTCACCACACCTCTCTGTCCTCCATACAGCGAATGCCTCCCTGTTTTCTTCTTGTTTCACACCTTACACTTACATCTTACACCTTCCAGCCTGTGTGTCTTTCTTATGCAGCTCTTCCTGCAGAGGATGCTTCTCTGTGTCTTGGACTCAGGCCCACTATGTGAGGACCATTGACCAAGTCACTTCCTCCACCATGTTCTCTGTGCAGAAAGGACAGGTGTTCTCCCCTCCTACATCCCTTGGGAAACTTTAGCCTGACTGTTCCTGGAACTCAGACCATGCACTGCCTTCACTGGGAATCTCAAGCCATGTGTCATGATAGCCTCCTATCTCTTTTCGCTTCCTGCTACAACCCTCCCTTATTTCTGACGTATGTAAGATCCATTATGATGTTTGAAAAAATGGTAAATACCCTAAGGTAAGGCTGAAACTCATGAAATGTTGAAATCTGATTGTGCATGCATTCTGGGTTTGCATGGAAAAGCAGCTTTCAGGACCCGGGATACAGGATATGCCCACCCATCAAATGATTACATCCATGCAATGCTTCTGGTTGATTTCCTTCAAGTACAGGTTTTGATTATTAGTGGGGGTGGGATCTGCATTTCTCAAAAGTTATCTGTGACGAGTGTGCTGATGGTTTCCTGGAGAGACAAGGAAACAGAGTCTGGGTATTAAGATGCAATTTGTCTATTTTAAATTAGAGAACAACTCATCAGAGTCAGCACTTAAATAACTGAGTCAGAAGTGACCCATGGAAATGATGCCCAGAGTGATAAGCTATAAGTAACTCTCCTATCATCTCCAACAGTCTCTAAATTCCCTCACAGTAATCATACAGAAGACTGAAACAACTGTCTAAATTATTTAAAAAATAATTATCTGAAAATATGTTTATGAAAAAAGTTCAGGCAAGTGCCCTAGTCAACATTTTCACTGGTTGCCACCCTCCCTCTCCTTCCAATCAGAAATTCTGTCTGTACCACCACTGTGATAATTGTATCCATCACACATCGACTTAATCAGTTTTTGATCTGATTTGCTCTCTCTCTCTATTAGGTTATTCCTACATTCACTCAACAAATATTTACTAAACATTACCAAGCATTAAATATTATGTTTGATATTGGGGATTAAAGGTGCAAAAACATGACAGTAATGAAAGCTCAGCCTTTAAATACATCCAGATTCCCTTAAAGAGGCAATGTTTCTGGAAGATATTGAACTAATGGGAAAATAGTCTTTATATCAATATACACATATATATCATGTGTTTGAGAAATAATTGATCTCATTCATAAATAAATGAGACCAGAAAACCTCACTTTGATTTTTCTTTAATTATGAAGGGATTAGCCTTATTGACAATTTTCTGTTCAGAAAATGCCTTTACCACTTCTTACTAAAACTCTCAGTATTAACTATATATATTTTAATTCAACCTCTGTTTTTGTTGTGGTCATAGAGATGTAGGGTTGAAAATGATCAAGGAGTTTTATGACTTTAATGTTCTCTTTTTGGCATCAACAGTTTCTCGAGGACGCATTCAACTAATGTGCCCTGACTGCCCCAGCCCCGTTGACTTATCAAGTCCCGAGGTTTTGGAAGCTGCCACTGAGTCTCTTGCAAAATACAACAGTGAGAGCGCCTCGAAGCAGTATGCTCTGGTGAAGGTCACCAAGGCTTCTAGCCAGGTGAGATTGACGCCCGTGACCATCACACTCAGAACAGATCTCCTGATGTGGCCCCAGAGCAGAAGCTGAGGTGTGCTGCCAGGTCCAACTTCTGAGCAACCTCCACCTCGATTCTTGGGTTTCCTGGCTTCCTAGGTTTCACTGATGCATGTGTGGACATCTTTCTGTATCTCGTTATCTCCTGGATCATGGAGTATGTGACTTCTTTTGTCTCATTGGCCTAATACAAGAAGCGAAATGGACTACAGTCTCTGTGTGTGTCTCCTCAGGATTGCAGTCTATTGTATTTCAGACCTGAGTAGACATGACCATTGACCAAGCGACTTCTGATCTTGTAAAGACTGGGAGAGGATGTTGAGTTTTGGAGTTAGGGACTTGGAGGCTCCCTTGTATTTGTACTATGTTGTAAGTTTATCAGATGAAAAGTAAGATCATGCAAGTGAAAGTGTTTAGAGCCCATTCTGATCCGTAAGAAGGGAAGGAAGCTGTGGTGATTGTGTGTGGTAAGTACCAGAGCCTGATGCTTTGATCATGGTGGGGTCGCAGGGCCACCAAGATACCTGTGTTAACTAGGAATTTGGGATGTCTGGTCCCGTAAATGTCATACTGTTGAGTTATAATTTCTCCACATGGAAAGTCTGATTTTTATTTCCCAACTATTGTCTCATACCAGTGGGTGTTTGGACCTTCCTACTTTGTGGAATACTTAATCAAAGAGGTGCCTTGTACAAAATCCCAGGCCAGCAGCTGCACACATCAGTCTCAGGACTCAGAGGTGAGTGTCTCTGAATTTCTGCCTCATTTAAGACTTGTGTTCACAATCAGATACATTTTTGGGCATGTTTACTTTTTCAGTAACCATGCAATTGCATATTCTTGATTTACTTAAATTGAATTGAGAAAATAAGATCACCATATTCTGTGAAAACTCTCTTTCTCTCCTGGCAATGACAATCTGGGTTTTCTGGTCACTTTTAGTAAGACTGATCTCATCTAGGTAAGTAAGGTTGACTTTCAGATATTTTTTGAAAGAGATACATTCACCCAATTCTGAATCAAAACCTATCTCATGTCCAATTCAAAGGTTTTCTATCTTGTAATTCAATCTGATTTGGAGTTTAAGGCTGACTGCGAGGAAAGAGTGGACTACTCTTTTACAGTTTTTACTGTCCTCCATCTTGGGTATACTTTTACACTTTCAAGTATCAAGAAAATTGAAGGAAGAGTCCAAAAGTTATTTTACATAATTAAGCTTGTTGTGGTAGAACTAATACCAAGAGTTGTATAGAAGTTGTAAAGACTTAGATTACCAGGCAATTCAAAGGTATTCTGATAACATTTGTTACCCAGGAAAGCCTGAGTTTTCCATACCTGAAGGATTCTTAGATTAACATGGGTAATTTTATGGTAGGATGATCTAGAGAAGGTTGGTACCTATCCTGGCTGTTACATAGAAGTAGAATAAAATATTGATTATTGTATGTCTATGTAAGCAGAAGCAAATTGATTTGCATTTTATCATTATAAGTATAGTGATACCACATCATTTTTTTCCTCTTTTTTCAGCCTGTTGGTCTTTGCAAAGGTTCACTGAGCCGAAAAGAAGTTGAAAAATTTGTCTCTGTGACTTGTAACTTCTTTGAATTACAGGTAATTGAAAATTGTTATTCTTTGTCTTCCTGTGAAGAAAACTGCAAATTTATCTTGGTTTTAACTGCCCCTACCATACTTCTTTAATTTCCTAAAATCTAATATTACCACTCCATTCCTGATGCCCTAACCTACACCCTAGGGGTGCTGGTGAAAGCTCTGTGAGGCTGTGTTGTCCTGAAACATAAGTTAAATCCTTCTGAGCCAGAAACCTACTGGTTTGGGAGACTCGGGTCTCTGACATTAGATTCAATGTCATAAACACCATTATGCAGAACTGTTGAGTGTGATTTTTTTTAGGAAAATATTCAGTCTCTCTCCAGAAGTATGTATTCGGCACTTACTGCAAGGCAGCCTTGTGTAGAGAGGGGGTGCTGGAGATTGGCCACCTGGGTTTCAGCCCTGTTCTGCCAGCCACAAGTGTCATGGTCATGGGTACATGCTGCCCCTCTGAGGTTTGGCAATGTCACCTATGAGTGGTATAGCAAACACTCCCTCATTCAGATCACTGGAAAATCATCATTAGGACCTGAATGGAGATACTGTACTTGGCCTGGAAGTTAATAAGTCGACAAAGGGTGACTGCTGCTGCCTTGCTGGGAGAGGGGAACAGGTCCCTGGAGACTGAACAAGTCATTGAACCTCCCTGGCCCCCTGTCAGATCTGAGTTTTCAGGACTTGCCATTAGGCTCCTACAGGTATTGGTCCCCCTGGCCCTGGTCAGCTTACTTTTTAA
>PVHY01025938.1:0-17844 GCA_004024945.1 Uropsilus gracilis
GCTGAGACCTTCCCCAGAGCAGTGCTCTCATGTGTCATTGCTCCCAGGCACCTCCCACCTTCCAACAGAAACTCCAGATCTTGGCCTCAAAGCCATCCCCACAAGGTCTATAGGCATGAAGCCCCAGCTTCAGCCCTGATGCTGCCAGTTGCCAACTGCTGGGCGCAGGGCCAAGGCCGCTCCCTGAGCTGTGGTTCCTTGCACTGTTGATGGGGCTGAGGGTAGAGTGAACCTCAAGGATTGTTCTGGCATTGTGCTTGATGCCAGGACAAGCAAGGTGTGGGTGCCTACCCCTCCCGGAGGCAGCCCGAGCCTGGTGGGCATGAGGCGCCTAGTGGCCCATGGGTGCTGTCTGTGAGAGGCGGCACAGGGAGGGTGTTTGTTCTGGAGTGTGCTCTGCGGCCCTCATCAAAGAGGCATGTGGGGGAGAGGCATGTGGGCGCCCACACAGACCCTCCCCCTAATAAACAGCCTCTGCTCCTGGACTGAGGGTGGGGATACTGAGGACTCAGCTGTTCTGGTGCATAGAAGTGGGTAAAAATTCCAGTCGAGGCCCCTGGCTCAGAAATTTCCTTTCCTTAAAATAGCCATTAAAAAGAGAGGGAGAGAAGATGGGAGGATTTAGCTCGTATATGTTATGTACACCTAAAATATGTTTAAGCCTAATGGAAATATTATTTATCTTTGTAGCCTTCATGCAGATTCTTTCTCCTTCCCAACTCTCTCTCTGTCTCTCTCTCTTTGCTCTGTTTCTCTGTCTCTTTGCTCCTCTCGTCTCTCCTTTCTCTCTCTGTCCTACCTGTGTATGAACAGCAACTTTTGAAATAAGCTGCAGATCTGCCATGTCCAGCAGTATGTACCATGGACATACTGGCTCGAGTTCCTTTGGAATACGATGTTTATAAAAATCACACACCCTGATCACAGCTGAAAGGATTCATTCCATTGATTTTTTGTTACCTATTTGTTAACATTCCACCTACTCACAGTCATCACCAGTCACATGATAGCACGTCATAAAAATGATTTTGAAGTCACTGTATGTTATTTAACCCGTTTCCGTTTATGGTTTCATTTCTTCAGTTTGCTGATCCGCAGTGTTTCATGACATGCCGCCGCCCATCACAAAGGCTGTCAAAGGAAGTTTTCAAAGGTACACATTGTAAATGTCATGTGGCCAAGGGCTCTGTCTATGCCCTGTGCCCATCATGTGTCTATGCCCTGTGCCTATCATGGTGTCTGGCATGAGACTGGCACTCGGTCAACATGTGCCCTGTGACTTGTATGAATTCTGACCCAGAGAATCTTGGGGACAAAGTGAGGAAGCTGTGAGACTTGGAGCTGGTCTTTTCCAGTCAGTGACAGGGTGTCCTGACAGATAGGGCTGGCTGGAGAGTCTAGAGCAATGGTAGGAGTACTGGTATCTGTGGGCAGGTGCTCTTCCTGCCATGGCCCGAAAGGGCGAAGCAAGGTGGCTGTGGACAGCACAGGACCCCATGGTTCCCAGCCTGGCCAGTCCTCCTCCCCGCAGACACTGTTTTTGATTCCATTTCTGCTGCTTCTGGACCTGGGTTTGCCATGGTTAGCAAGTCCAAATTCAGAATGCCCAGTTACATTTACATCATACATCGGTGATGACAGAGACCATTTCTGGAATCCTGTCGAGTGCGATATTTAAGACACATACTAAAACCTTCTACTGTGCCTTGGAGTTTCAGTGTTTTAGGGTTTGGGTTCTGCTATGCAGATCTTTAATTTATTTTGAATTAATTTAGGTGTTTGGAGTAAAGTTGGATGCGGTTTCCCTCTTCTGCGTTTCCCTGCCATTTGTGGCAGAGGCTTTTTGCTTCTTTGCATGGGCACGGCCCCTCTGTCAAAAATTAACTGCCGTGTTTGTGTGGGTTTATCTTCAGGCTTCGTATTCCATGCCACTGCCTGTGTTCCTATTTTTGTCAAATACCATTCAGCTTTGATTACTGTACATTGAAGTTGGAGAATATCCCTGAATGGGGAGGCAGCCACCTTAGTCCATTTCTCTGGAACTTTCTCAACAAGTAGTCAAGATGGTAACTAGTAGCCAAGTCATCTTCCTGCCCACTGAGCAACTCCTAGGAGGACCTGCAGCCAGAGGCCCCATAGCCAGAGGCCCGGTCAGCACCCTGAGGCTGGCCTCCTTGGTTCCCAGGGACTCTGAGCCCACAGGCATCTCCCAAGATAACTGAAAACTGACTGCCTGACTGGGGGCATAGGCAGAGCTTTACAGTAGGCATAGGCAGAGCTTCTCAGTAGGGTGAAGGGAGTCGGCCTGCAGGGACCCAAACCAGCAAGCTCAGTCCGCAGACTCCAGTCACAGGGCTGCTGAGTTTGGACCCTCAGAGAATGAGGCTAAAATCTTGTGCCCCAGGGACAACAGGACATGAGGAGGGAGCTCACTGGTTCACCCGCTGGATGAGGTGCTGAGCTGGAGGGGAAAGGAGAGAGCAGGGAGAAGCATGATGACCAATGGAAGCCTCCACAGGCCTGGGAGCATGGCTCCCCATTCGAGGTCCACAGCCTTCAGTGGCTGAGTGTCTGGGCTATATCCTTTCTGGGGTCAGCATCCTCCCTTAGGGACCAGGATCCAGGTCCCCAGTGGTAAATTAATTCTCAGAGTGCTGGAAAGAGACCCCAGGGTGGGGGGTAGAAATTGCTCTGTGTCTCTCTGGGCAGGGGGCCTCTCTGGATAGAAACTGGGGGTCTGCAGCCCTGAGGCCAGAGCTACAAGGCCCCTGGCTCCCAGCGTCCCAGTGTTGTCCTCACAGCCGCAGTGGAGCACCCTCTCCCCCCAACTGCAGATGCCCAGGAAGTGGCTGCGTGGAGGCCAAGGTGGCCCAGCCAAACCTCTGCGGTGGGACTGTGGGTTTTGCCCTCCCCGACGGAGTCTTCTGTGGTTTTCCTGAGAAACCACAGCTGCTTAGTGGCCTGGGAATTTCCCCTCTTGCTATTCAGTCTTACGGCATAAGGGGTCCCCTGAAACCCCCTCGACCCAGGCAGAGCCAGTGGTCCTGGCACCTGAGGAGGACAATAAAAGGCTCTAGTCAATGGGGCAGGGATCCCAGAAGCAGCCTCTGTTGCTGGACAGACAGGTGGGGTGTCTCCCACATGGACCTGGGGGTGCAGGGCTGTGTCCCCACCACCCTCTCTAGAAGCTCCAGGGGGATTGTTATCTCAGGAACAGGCTGTAGCCATTACAGATAAAGGATTTCTTTCCTCAACCATTTTAGACTTTGTGCTCCACCCCCACCCCTATCTACTGCTTCCTGTGCAACTTCAGTCACCTGTGAGCTAAGGATGACACTATCATGCTGGGATGGCAACTTGGGGGGATTAGCCAAGATGACACCCCAGCCGAGCCAGCACTTGGCAGGCTATCTTTCTGGATCAATTCACGACTCTGGTGGCATTGCTATTCCCTCCCTGCTGTGTCTAGAAGCTTCTGGGGGACTGGGCACATCACAAGCAGGTGGAGCCTATATGAACACAGGTGGGTTTAAAGTATTTTTGTCAAAGAAAAGAACACTGACACCCAGAGGTGCCTAGCGGGGCCTCAGAATGAACTGTCAGCTGGAGGAGGACTGGACTCACTGGCATCTGCTGCCCAGGAAGCCCCATGTCACGCATATCCATTCAGGTGACTAGGAGAGCAACCTGGGCCTGTGGTGTCTTGTGGTGAGAGCACCCGGCTCTCCTGGACTGGGGTGCAGCCTTCTCTGAGGACCCTCACTCTGCCCCAGGAGACAGGCTGGGTCTGCCTTTCTTATTCTCAAGCCACGGCAGATTAGAGACAACAAGGGTCATTTATAGTAGAGACAGGTTATGGCTGATAGCTAGCAAGAAGGCAGGCAGCCGACTTCTCTGTTGACGAGAATGTTCCAGACGGTGCAGCTCAGCAGGGTGACTACAAGCCCAAGCTGTAGCACATGAGACGTGACCAGGGACCAGGGAAGGAATTTATCATCTCTGAGATGTTTTCCTTCATTTCAGCACCAGCAGCCACACGGAACAAGGGGCATGGTGCTGGGGGGGTAAGGGGCTGAGCTGGGCAGATCTGTGTCAGCCAGGCCCTGTCATCACCCCCCACCTCCACCTCGGGGCTCCCATCCTTTTTCTGCTGACTTGAAGATAAAGTGAGCAAATTAATATAAAGCACTTAGTGTCACAGGGCTGGGTGAGGGCACCCAGGACCCCCAACGCTGCCCACTCTAAACAGGTTCTGCCGTCTGCCACATCAAGACAAAAATACTAGTGCAGACACTCTAGTATGACCTTAAATGGAAAGGAACAGGAACATAATTCGTGTGCCACGGAAAGAAGGGAAAGACACAGAACACTGTTTTCAAATCAAATACCCAAGGTTCTCTCCCCTCATGGGTAAATGCCCGTCCCAACAGGATCAGCCCAAAGTGGGGCAGCTAAGGCCTGAAAAATTACCAAGGCAATTCCTCGTAGGATCCACAGGAAAGGGGCAGGAGGGGTCAGGCAGGTTTGGAAGGGAAAGAGTAAGATCGAAATCAAGATAAAGTCTGCCAAAGCAGGCTTCCCATGGGTCTCTCCAGGTCTCCTTTTTGCCCTCCCTCCCTCCCTCCCTCCCTCCCTTCCTCCCTCCCTTTCTCTCTCCCTTCCTTCCTTCCTTCCTTCCTTCCTTCCTTCCTTCCATCCTTCCTTCCATCTTCTCCCATCTTCATGCTTAACTCCACTCTCCCCTGCCAGGGCAGAGAACCTGGAACAACCCCTTTCCCTGGAGACCACCCTGCTACATTAGCACACCAAGGACTCAATTAAGGCCAGATATTGTCATTGTTCTTTACAGTCTCAAAGTTTCAGGGGACTTAGTCATTTGACTGCCAAGTCACCACACACTTAACAATGTGCCAGGTGTGATCATAGCCACCAGGAGTGCAAAATGAGTCTTTGAGATCCTTTATTCTCTAGGAATCTGAATATGGGAAATGGATAGGTAATCCAGGATTGCCCTGCTGTGTGGTTTGAGTTTAGTATTGTAGGATCTTGGAGGAGACCTCTAGAATAGTCTAAATTGGGAAATGTAGGTCAAGGAGGGCTTCCTGGAGGAGGCTATCTTGCCTTTTCTGCATTTACTGATTAAGTTTGACTTCGTTGCTCCAAAACCCATCACCCCTTGACCTTGTTTGTCTCTATGGGCTTTTAGTTTCCTTTGCTGCTGTCATAAATTACCACAAACTTGACGGCCTAAAGCAGTAGATTATTATTTTATAATTCTGGAGGTAAGAAATCTGAACTACTTTCCACTGGGCTAAAATCAAGGTCTTGGCAGGACTGCATTCCTCTCAGAGAGTCTAGGGAAGAACCCATTCCCTTGTCTTTTCTAGCTTCTTGAAGGTCATGGTCTCTGCCCCCATCTTGAAAGTTTGCATCTTCAAACATCTCCTTTCTCCCACCCCCTTTCTTTCCCCACCCCCTCTTCTTCCTCTTCTCCTCTGGGGACAATTCTGACCTGTCAGTTGGATGTGAGACTTGGTAAGACTACGCACCATCTCTGAGGGGCAATGGCCAGTGCCTGGCAAAGTCATGGGGGTGGGCTGGACATGCCTCAGAATTGCTTTGCTGTCTGCCCAGAGACACACAGTGTGCAGGAGAAGCCCAGCATGCAGGAAGAAGTCCAGACCATGGGGAGACAGGCTGACCTGAGCCTCAGCCTCGCCTGCCTCACCAGCACTAGTTGTATGTCTTAGGCAGATGACGTCAGCTTTATGTGCTCCAGAGGGTTGATGCCCCTCTGTGTCAGCAACTCTGCACAAGACCTTGTCCAACAAACGTCAGGTCTCAGCATCAGAATTTACACCCTGGTCACCGCAGCCTCTAGAGCACAGGTCATGTGGTCTGGCCCTGGGGACTCCAGGAGGACAGGCAATCAAGTTGGTCAGGAGGTAACTAGCTCCTGGCCATCCTGCTCGATCAGTCCCCAGTGTCAGTCCCCAGTGAGCAGGGCAGAGCAGGGTGGAGACCAAAGGAGTCCAAGAAAGAGACTCCCGGATGACCTTCTACTGGAAGATCCCAGCCAAGAGGAAGAAGTTCACATGCTGCAAAAACCAGGGTGGGCCTGACCCACACTCGAGCCTTGCAACCTGGGTCTACCTTTCTAACCAAGAGTGAGGCTCTGGCCTGACCCAGTTCTAGGAGAATGCCAAGCAGTCCCTGGTCCAGTCCTTCTTGACTCAGGGAGGTGCTCAGTGCCCACTGGTCCCTGCGGGTGCTCATTTAAACCTTACCCACACACTTTGCCATTTGTCCAACAGCTTTACATTCGCACAGCTCTTCTCCTGTTGTCTGACCTCCCGCTGGACACCTGAGCAAGGTCAAGGTCATGCTGCCGCTGACTCCTGCACAGAGCGTTCCTGAGTGCCAGTCAGGAGGTATGGGACCTGAGGCCCCCAAGCTTGGAAATTCAATGGCACAACCGCAGCCAACATGTTTTCCAGAAACCCTGCAAATATTGCCTGCTTACGCAACAGCTCTGGGAGATGGAGAGTCACCTATGAACCTGGAAGTGGTGGCCTTGCCCCCCCCCCAACCCCCAAACGCCCCACAGTCAAGCTGGACTATCAACATGCTGGCAGCTCGGGGTTCTGCAGCCACACCCCACCCGCCCCTCCCTGAAGAGCCCTGCACATCTGTTCTTTCACATCTTTGATCTGGCCTGGAAATCTGAACTGCAGACTCCACCCCGTCTGTTTTCATAGTTGTGCAGGTGGAGTTGGGGCAGGGCCCACCCCCCTCAGGTAGGTTCACACTCAGATAAAACCATGAAGCAGGCAAACCCAGCTGACTCGGTGCCTGGGAAGAGGGACCTGGGAGGGGAGCAACTGTCTCAGGTGTCTCTAAGGCTGCATGGGGAGCACGGGGACGCAGGGAGCTGCCTTCTGGTGGTGGCCTCTGATTTGGGGGTCCTGCAGTGGGGATCTTAGTCTCCCCTCCCTTCTGATAAGGCAGTGGAGCATGGGTCCTGGTGTGGCTCGGTGGCTGTGTCCACCAGCTCCGGGAAAGCCCCTGGCTGTGACTGTCAGAGGAAAAGAATGCTAAGCACTTCAGATCTCCACTTTCTGCAAGTGGGAAGTCAGCGTTAGATGAAAAACCCCACTTTGGGCCTCCCTGTGGAGTGGTAAAGTGGAATGAGTGAAAACCCCACAGAAAATCCCACCTGAGAAGGAGGGATCTTCCTCCTTGGGGGTTATAGCTGAGGCTACATGGGCCACTGCTTAATGAACTCTCAGAAGTAGAAGCAGTGCTTGGGGCCCGCCTGGGATCCCAGGGACCTTTTTTAGAGGAACTTGATGACCAGCTTCCAGGGCAGAGGCTCTGAGGATCCAGTCTGTTTCTGGAAACGCACTGTTTCAGTTGGACTGATTGCATCGGGCGGGAGGGAGGAGTCCATGTTAAAGGCAGAAAGAGCGACGGAGATGTGACATTCCTAGCTTCCTCTGGGCAGGGAAGGAAATGACAGTTGCCCCTGTGAGGACACTGAGCAGGGCTGAGGAGGGGGGTCAGTGCACGGTGGACTGGGGAGGGACCAGGTGTGGGAGAGCAGGTCCACACCAGGGGTAGCTTTCCAGGTCACAGACCTGAGGATGGTGGAAACAGTCTGGCTGGGGCCTCAAAATCCTGCCAGGGGTCCTCTCACTTCCTGCCAGCAATGTGCTAGCTGTGTGACCTGCCACTCTTGACTGGTCCTGCCTGTGCCTTAGTTTCCTCATCTGTGAAATGGAGATGATTCAGAAAGGTGGCAAGAAATGTGACATTTGGTCTGCACACTGCTGTGAAGGGGCCATTTATGCTGTAGCCTACCTATGACCACACGACCCCCTGCCCCCACCCTCTGATAGGCTGTCCTCATTCCAGATCACATGGATGCTGGACCCACACACACTTGACTCTCAGCTGCTCTCCTGGGCATGGGTTATGGACTTGGTGCCTCAAAGTATGGGATGCACCAAGGCATGGTTCTGGGGCTTCATTTCAGGTGACCCCTGAGGCCTGAGAGATCCCATAGTCACTGGTCGAAGCCTCGGCCTTGTGTGGGGATGTGGCACCCAGTTTCACTACTTGGGAGTCGGCCCATCCTGCAGCCTTCTTGCCACCTGGACTACCCTATCCTGGCCATGTTCACCAGGACCAGGAAGGATATCTCATCATGCCCAAGGGGACCAGGGGCTGCCAGGGAGGGTGCTGCCAGGCAAGGTTGGTGATGGGGCTTGCAGTTTCCTCTGGGCCATACCACCCGTGTTTGGCACCCAGCCCTGTGAGTGGCCCACCAGCTCCTGGCATCTCTTTGGCTTACTGCTATTTGTCTGGAGGCATCTGGGATGCCCATCTCCACCTACAGGACATTGTGGGCTCTGGGGACGTGTGACACCTAAGACTCTGGACTCCCAAGAAAGCCCAGCCTGAATGGACCACCTCAGATCTAGCATGGGACACTGCCCATCAGAGCCATTCTGGCCACACTCCTCACCCACCAAGCCACGTGGCCATGGACAGAAGGTGCTGTGCACCCCAAAAGCCGGCATCCGGAGAGCTGCCCCAAGGCAGCTCCTCAGAAGGGAAATTATAAGCCTTTTGTGTTTATCTCCTCTTTTTTGGGCCAGTTTTAGTATAAATTAACATCTAGGTGGAGATGATTCAAGTAAGACAGAGATAAGCATTTGTCATGACTATCAGCAGAAACCCCAAAAGTACTACAAAAGAAGCACAGAGAAATGGCTATAAATTCTCTGCTTAATGAACCAAACTTTGAAAAGCACCATGAGCCCACAAGGCCCTTGTTTTTAAAAATGTTTTAACCTCCTTCCCCCACCCAACAAGTGAAACTGACAGACTCATAAAGGAAAAAGGTTTATAGTAGTGAATTTGCAAATAATGAAGAAAAGAAACTCCAATTGTTCTTACCACACAGATACCATCCCATAATACTCTGCCTCTTGGCACACACTCTGATCAGCCCAATTGCCAATTCGTGTTTGTCCTTAATGTCAAGTGGATGCACAGCCACTCATCACACATTGTGTACAAGATTCCTTAACCATTGACTTTTTGACCTTCAGGTCATGCCTGCTTTTTGCTCTTACACAAAAGTGGTCCATGGCCACTACCTGAGAGTATGCGTGGCCTGCCCCTCTAAAAGGGGGATTCCTGTGTCAGAGGGCAAGATATTCAAAGCCCCTACTCATCATCCTGCTTTTGCTGGGTTCTTCCTTTGAGTTAGGAAAACCTTCCCACATTGAGGTCAGGAAAGCTCTGAACTAAATTTCAGTATGTTACAGCTTTGTCGCCTATGTCCATCACTCACAGTGTGCATCATAATGCCAGTCGATCTCACTGGGTGGGTGTGAAGAGCGGGATGCAGGCCCTGGGAATTGACCTGCATCTGCTTGGGTGACCCTTCATTATGTGATAAAGCAGGCACCCTCTCTCTCTCTTTCTCTCTCTCTCTCTCTCTCTCTCTTTCTCTCTCTCTCTCTCTTTCCTATAAAGAAACTGAGATTTTGAGTTCAGCTCAGCACATGGCGTGAGGTAGGTAGTTCCCAGATTATCCCATCAGTTACGAAACAACTCCTCTTCCCCCATTGAGTGAAGGCCACACCCCTGCCACCCATTTCTTTCCACACATGGGAGCAGTTCCCAGCTCACACCCCTTCCTTACAGCTTTCTGTTCTTCCAGCCTTGCTGTGTTCACCCTTGAACCCATCTTTTCACAGCTGGATCTGCCATGGTGCTTTCTGCCCAGGAATTTTAGGGCTCTACTCACCCATCCTACCTTCCAGGTGAAGTGGGCCATGTAAATCCAGTGTGTCAGGTTGAGAGTAAAAAGCAAACAATGCAGATTTCATCTGCAGTGGATCACTACTCAGCTATACCAAGATAAAGGTGAAATTTTGGTATTTCTCACAATGTGGGTGGAACTGGCGGCGATGATGCTAAACGAAATAAGTCAACTGGAGAAAGACAGGCAGGATGATGGCACTCATGCGGACTAGAAACAAAGTAAAGGAACAGAGGGAAAAAAACCCTGGAAATTGACTCTAGAATTGAGGCTACCAGAGTGGGTGGAGGAGGCTTGGGTGTTGGGGATGGTGTGAAAACATACATCTGAAGAGGTGTGAACCTGTACTCTGAAAGCACAGACAGTGCTGTAAACCAACATTCCCTCCACAAACATAATTTTAAAAATAATGAAATTGTTTTAAACCTTAGATTCTCTTGTGCTTAATTTATATAAGATATTTATGACAACTGCATGAGACCTACATTTGGACAGATGACATTTTACAGTATCCAAAGTTCTCAGTGTGGCGTAACTGTTGAGCCCATCAGCGTGCTGTGGCTGTCTCTGAGCTCTGTGTGTTTCCTGTAAGTCTTATTTCTGGGTGTCATAAGTGGGGCCTTTTACAGTACAGCTGTTGGACGCCCTGACAGCCAGAATCAAGGGCGATAAAGCTCCAGATCAGAACAGACCCTGTGTCCAATCGCACAGCCACAGGGGGCGGCAGAGGAGGACTTTGACGTTTTATTTAAACAGTGGTTCTTACTGCTTGGCGTCAGAGAGCCTGGTGAAAACTGTGGTGTCTCTCTCAGAAAAATTTCACTCTTGCCTCAGTGCTGCCAGCACATGCACGAACTGTCTATGGAGCCCTCAGCACACCTAACCATAACCAACGATCTGTAATAAAAGCCACACAGCTCAGATCCCTTCTAGCACCTAAGTCCTCAGGTCCTTGAGACTGTGGGCAGATCACTTCCCTCCTGAAGAACTATGTCTGCCCAGCATAGATACAGCATGGGGTCAGGGGAAAAGGCTGGCTGTGAAAGGGCTTTGAACCGGGCAAAGTGGCACAAAGGGAAGAGACAATTGATTCCAGGAAAGGCTCTGACTGAGGTGAGGCTCTGCATTTCTTAGAGAGCATTATCAGCTGCCATGCCCCCACTGCCCCCATGAACTTGGCCTTCACCCCCAGAAATGGCTGATAAGAGCTGTCCAGGCTCTCCACTTCTGATGTTTCAAGATTACTTTGCTGCCCAGCTAAAATCACGTAAGTGACTGGAGGTTGGAAAGACGTGTCAGAGCTCATGGTTCACAGTGATCAGACTGAGTTGTTAGGAAGTTTAATGATTAACCCCTTCTCACCTGCAACAGAGCAGCCAGGAGCTGAGAACCCACCCCCCAGGAGCCTGGGAGCAGCTGGGCCCTGCATACCCCTCTTCTCCAAACTGGGTTCCCCCAGGAAAGGAGGGCTACACTCCAGGACACAGGCTGCAAGGTGCAGTTAGAGACCCAAACCTCTCTCCCAGCATTACCAGCTTCAACTTGGAGCCAAGTTGTGTGTGCAAGTGAGTGTGTATGTGCATATGTGTGCATACTCAGATGCACGTGTGCATGTGTGTGGACTAGGGGCTTCCTTGGGGGAGGAGGACAAAAGAGCACCTCTCTGAACACCACAGCTCTCTAAATCCTCCCAGGGTCAGTCTGAATGGGGAGGGATTTACTGTAAGTCAGGCCTCCGCCCACATTCACATTCCAGACTATCCAGGGCAGAGGACAGAGGGCAGGAAGCAGGGAACTGACAGAAGTCTTTGAACCCTGCCCTCAACCCCCTCCCTCTAAGTGTTCCCACTGGGGGTTGGGAGCTTTCTCCTGCCATCAAGCTGGGGAGGCCCAGAAGTACTTGCTCACTGCTGGCTTCTGCCCAGTGGCCACCATATGCAGGGGCTTTGTAAGTGACCCTTGGAAAAGGGAGACCATCTCACAGCCTTCCACATGCCCTCTGATCTCTGAGCAGGGTGCACCTCCCAGGCCACCTCCAGTGTAACACTCCCAGTTGGACAAGGTGGGGTCCTGAGGCTTCAGGAACAGGTGGCTGGCCTGCACTCCACGCAAGGGCAGCAAAGGCCATCTCTTGAAGAGCTTCACAGAGGGTGTTCATGGTGCCACTAAAATAAGTCCACAGGTAAGCAAAGCTGTGACCTCTGTTTCTTGTGACGAGTAACACTGGGTCAGGTAACTATGTCCACCGGATAGGCTGACCGGTTTGGGCAAATAGTGGGTAAATTTAAAATTCAGCTCTCATGAGCCACTGCAACCCTTGTTGGATGCCTGGGTGATGGGGCATCAGGAGGTCAGATTCCTCAGGTGACCACTCAGGGTAATGGTGGGGATGGACCCCCCCGCTGGCCTTGCACATGTCTCTGCCCCAGGTGACTGTTTGGTTCACAAACTCAGCTGGCCATCTGTCCCATGAACTGGCTGCTAGTATCCATGGAGTGTATAACCAGTGGTGGTTCTCCTGACATGAACAACCTAGTAACCACCTCTTCTATTCCTGAAAGTTCTATTGTCCAAGAGGCCTTACTGTGATCCTATTCGGCCACATGCAGTCCTCACCCCAGCATTTCTTGTCAGAAGTCACTATAGAGACAGATATGGGCCAATTTCTGTTCCTTCCACACCACATGGCAACAAGGAAAGGGGGGTATCAGGTTAGGCACTCTGTACCCCCACCCGAACCCCCATTCGAGTTCCAACTCAGAACTTTCCCTACCATCAACACTATAAAGGAGAACTAAGCATTTTTCCCTTTTTGCTTTGGCTACTAGGGAGCTTATTCAAATATGTAGCCTAGCAATAGTAGGTACACATGACGCTCAATCCTCAAATCAGACTCATTTTTGAGACTAGGTCTTGTTATTTTTGCCTGTGGAACCACAGGCTCATGTTACCCTTGGTACCACAGACTCAAGCAATCCCCAGCCTCAGCTTCCCAGGTCACTGGGATTACAGGCACGTGCCACCACGCCCAGCTAATTTTTTGGAACTAGGTCTCACTATATTGCCCCAGGCGGGACTCAAACCACGATCCCTGGTTCCCACAGTGGCTTCTTAGGCTGCCACTTAGACACACGCCACCATGCCCAGCTTAAAACCCACATAATTCTCATAAACCATTTGAAATCACTCCTGAAGCCAGGTAGATTAAAGCAGGTATGATTCTAGGCCCCTGATTATACCTTATCCCTCTTAATCCTTGTATTGTCTCCTCTTTTTCAAGGTGAGGAAAACTCAAGCATCTGAGGTTAAACCTACAAGCCAAAGAGGGTGGCATCTGGGTATCTGTGAGGACCTCTGAGAATGCACCAGAACTGCACAGAGCTGGGGCTCCCCTGAGCATCTTAGGGTTGCAAGCAGCTGACCCTGATCTGAAAGCTCCTTTGTGCTGTGTCCACTCTTCCCAGCTGACCGACCAGGAAGCCCTGGGGGAGGTAGAACTGAGTACTGTCCATTTTGACACCATAAAGGTCCACACCACCCGCGTTTACATGGATAACTTCATGGTTATGAGTAAAGCTAGTGTCTGAACACTGCCTGTGGCTGAGGGAGACTCAGACAGTGTGGTCTCAGACACCTGCCAGGTGGGTGGGCTGAAACTCCCTCCAGTCAGCAGAGGGTGTGCCCCTAGCTGGGGGCTCCCCAGTTCCAGCAATGCTGCGAACCCTAAAGCTGGAGTTGTGAGGTCAACACAAGAGGCGCCTTGGGAGGGGTAGCAACCTGCCCCTCTGAACCAGCCTCGAATCCAAACTATTGGACATGAGCAGCACTGCAGGGGAAAAAGGGGTTACCTCACCCCCTGACAGTTGCCCAGTAGCCCACCCGGCTGCAGTCAACCCCTTCCGTGAGGTCCACCTAACCCAGCTCCTGCTCCTGGCTAGTAGGTCAGAGAGTGGATTCCTTTCTGATGTGTGGACTTGAAACCCCTGGGCCCACAGTGAAGGCCGTGAGAAAAGCTGGCTCCCTAGAGAAGGTGGCTCCGCAACCTGCCCCGCCCTCCTCGTGATCTGCCTGATTGGACCATATTCAAGCATAAGTGATGTATTGGACTCTTTTGGGACCAATCAGCCTACTTGGTACTGAATAATTAATAAGCTGATGAACACGATTGGATCATGTTCTCGCACCTCATTGGGCCATGCCAGCCCACCCAACTATAAAGAGGCAAGGGCTC
Organism: Uropsilus gracilis; assembly: GCA_004024945.1. Lineage (NCBI taxonomy): Eukaryota > Metazoa > Chordata > Mammalia > Eulipotyphla > Talpidae > Uropsilus > Uropsilus gracilis. The sequence goes on from PVHY01025938.1 coordinate 14,067, forward strand.
TCCATCCCCGCTGGAGAGTCTTTGGTCACAGTCTTGGGTGCTCTGGGCTGTGGGGCAACAGTGGGAAACTAGTGCTTGGGCTCCACACACAAATCTGAGTGTGCCTGCAGAAGAGCTGCCCACAGGCAACAACTTCTGACAGGGCCAGAAGCTAGCCACTGCTTTTTCAGGCTCAGTAGGCGGTGAAGGTACAGGTCTGCCGGGAAGACCACGCTGGGCTAAGAAGAAGGGTGCTTGGACACGCACCTCATGGGAGGAGAGCCAGAATGGCGCAGGGCACAGCTGGTCAGTGAGGGGCAGCTAGAAGGAAATGGAACCATGAGGAGGACTTGGAGAGACCAAGGCCAAAGCCAGGTGGATCCCACTGGGGTCTCTAAAAAGCCACCTTTCAGGCCACCCGATGCGACCCCTGGTGGGAGCAGGCAGGGCAGGAAGGTCATGGGATCCGAACCTTGTCAGCTTTGCGTTCACCTTCCCCCACTGTTAAGATGCCCCGGGTTAAGCCAGGGTAGGCATCCTTAGCCGGTCCCTGGGACTCCAGCATGTGCAGGGTAGAGCGCTGGGGACAGCGGTACCTCAGACTATGCAGGCTCAGCGGTGTCTACTCCAGTAGCCAGCTGGGCCGGTGTCCCCTAGAAAAGACACCAATAACAATTCCTGCCCTGTATGCTGTGAGGACTGAATGAGGTGTGGGGGCTTGGCCAGTGGTGAGAAGCAACTCGGCATCTTGGAGGGACGTCGGTCAGGCAAAGTCGTGGCGCCACCTAGTGGCCGTCAGCCTCGGCGCTGCCGTGATCCCCTCAAATCTGTGTTTTTCAAAGGCTATGCTTAGGGTTGGTGGTTAGGATGGTGGTGGTGGTGTGCGGTCAATACCCCCAGAACGGTCAGAAAGACTTTCTTCAAGCGTCCCAGGGTCTTTCTCTTGCCCCTGTGGTGCGGTCACTGGAGGGGTATTGAGCCTGGAGAGCCCACTCCAAGCAGAATCCAGAATGTGTGAGTAGGGTGGGTGCTGAGGGCAGAGGAAAAGCTTGTGTTCTTGCTCAGCCCTTTGCCCTCCCTAACTAATAAGGAGACCCGCATGTCCTCAGTCAGACCCCACTCATTGAGACTTCCCATTTTTATGATCTAGAATGTACTTTGAGGGAGGGCCTCACCCAGTCCGAGGCTCATCAGCAAACACACCCTCTTTGTGAGAAGCTCTTTCGCTCTACTTACTCTTCTATTACCTGTATATTCACATCTGTCTTGAGTCAGGTCCAACGGTTGACTGCACTTGGGGAGGAAAGCACCTCCTGTTATAGCTGTCCACCCACCTCTCCTTCCCAACGGGGACCCAGAACCACAGCCCACCCTGCTCCAGCAGGGGCGTAGGCACAGCAAGGGGATGGTCAGGCTGGTACCTGTGGCCCAAGCAGGCATCTTGGGGCATGCAGGGCATCCAGTATCTGCCTGATCTGGTATGGAGGTCCCAGGTAGAACCTGGGGGACTGCCTTCTGGAAGCCACACCTTGACAAGGGCATGAAGCACCCTGATCCTGATGCAAGGTAGTTTTGGGGGCAAAACTGCTATAAAGGCAGTGGGCCTGAGAGTGAGAAATGCTAGTCTAGGGCCGGGTACGGTGGCTCGTGCCTGTAAGCTTCAGCCTACGAAGCGGCCGGGGCTAGGGACCGTGGTTTGAGTCCCGCCTGGGGCCCGCCCATAGGGAGACCTAGTTCCAAAAAAAAGAGCTGGGCATGGTGGCGCACGCCTGTAATCCCAGCTAGCTGGGAAGCTGAGGCTGGGGATTGCTTGAGTCTGTGGTACCCCGGGCAACAAGAGCCTGTAGTTCCACAAGCAAAGATAGTGAAACCAAGTTTCAAAAAAAAAAAAAAAAAAAGAAAGAAATGCTAGTCTCTCCACTTCCCCAACCTGGCAGTGTAACATCTGGTGGCTGGGGGGTTGGGGAACTGAGGAGATACATGCCAGGTCTGTGCCTCTCTTGCCAGCCTGAGGTTTGGGAAGCACAGAAGAGTGGTATACATTGATAGTTCCACATGAACTAAAGCCATTTGCTTTTGAAAGTGGCATTGCACACTATCACAGATGAAACATCAAATGGCAATTTTCTCTCCTGAGAACACAACACCACGATGAACAGACTACGATGACAGGCAAGGCACCCTGCCCCTTATGGGTCAAAGGCCTGATGTTTAAATGCAGAGCCCACGTCCACTTTGCACTCATTCCTGTGGCTGACACAGCAAGGAGGAAGACTCACCTTGCGGCAGGGGTCCTGCAGCACCTGCTCAGGGACCCCGGGGGGCAGCTTCCATCATGTTTTCATAGCATGGCTGTCTGACATCATTGTCATAACCCTGTAATCTCAGAGAATAAAGGCGCTATTTCTATTTAACATCCTTCATTCTTTGGTCTCACTTCATTAAACAGAAAGGCAGGAAGACATCATGTGAAATGTGGGTGCTGGGGAACTCCTAAGAACAATGCTCAGGCATATTGGTAGCACTTCCAGCTATGACTACCTCAAGTGTCTCTACAATGTCAGGGTCCCTGGGTCCTAGTCAGGCCAGCAGCTTAGCGGGTCAGTGTGATGAGAGCTCTCCTCTCCTCCCCTCCAGCTGGAGGGAGAGAGGGGCAGAGAAAGGGAACAAGAAGAGAGAGACTGTAGACTTTTTTATTTAGTGCAAAAGAGGCCAGTGAGAAACAGCTCATATACACAAAAAAGGAATAAAAGAATATAGACATCACAGGGGTACATTTTGACAAAAGCTGACAGATTTGCACCCCTCACTCATGACCTCTGACCTCCAGGTAAGGGCCCCCCAAGTAAGTCCTCTTTTCCTGGCACCGTTTCTCCTCACCACACACACACATATACACACTTAAAACTTAACATTTCACATCACAGGATTAACCACATGCAGCATTAAAAGCTCAATCAGTCAAACAATTGTCATTCTTTCTAAAAAATGTTCTTTTAAAAAAAAGATGGGGAAAAAAAATATAGACATCACGTTGCTGAACAACAGCAAAGGCAATTCCAGAATAATTAGGCTCACTGTCCGGGAGCCCTCACACTTGCTGTGAAGGAGTCTCGGGAAGGTGGCAGCAGAGGGTGCCACCCGGCACTAGCGCATGCCCAGGATCTGCCTGCTCTTCAGCTGGTAGTTGCGCTCGATGTCTGACAGGGCCTGTGCCCGCAGCTGGGCGGCATGCAGCCTCTTCTTCAGATCTCTGCACCTGGACTTGGAGCTCTGCTGGCTCTCAGCGTTCTCATTCCTCGCCAAGTTCTCTTTACTCTCCCCACTGAAGTGAACTTTCTTCTTAATAATGGAGGATGGGAGATCAAAAAGTTCTTTAGGGGGAAGAATAGAAAAAGGGTTCAGGGTTGCTGAGGTGACTAACCTCACCCTTCACAGACTCTCCCCAGGATACTTCCTCTTTCAGTGTGTGTCTGCAGCCTCACTGAAAGGCCTGTCTCTCCTGACCAGCAGGCAAAGACCTGAAGCAACCAACTGAAAACAGTTTTTTAATACCAAGCACTGAAAAACTGGTCAAGGCACGTACCCGTTAAGCTCTGAATCACCTTTTCCATCAAGCATTATAGGTCACAGCAGAAACCTTCTGAGAATCAACTCTATTCTTAAAAGCTTGGCCATTCCATCAAGAACACATTACTTCCAGAAGCTTTCTTAGAGAGACCTACAGTGTGGTCAAATCTTTAAGAACACTTATTTCAAAAGTATTCAACGGATCAGAAACTTGTTTCAAAAAGAACCT
>PVHY01025939.1:0-12401 GCA_004024945.1 Uropsilus gracilis
GCTGCTCGACTTCTCCCAGGTGCTTCAAGCTTCTTCCACGGTGGCTGATGAAGGAATCAGCTTTCCAAATCGCTGGCCGTCTCTAGGTACCAGCTCCCCACAGCACCTTGCTACAACGCCACACTCTCCACGCTGGCCACACTTCTGCCAGCCGCCATGGCTCCTCGTCCCCTCCAGCTCACTCTTCCAGGGGGCTTTCTCCTCCAACTCCCACTTCTGGCCGCTACCCGGACGCCGCTCCTCTGGACGCCGCTCCTCCAACTTTTCTCTCTCGCGGCTTCTCCTCCGGACGGCGCTCCTCCAACTTTTTCCTTTCTCCCCCTCTCGCGGCTTCTCTCTCCCGCCGCTCCTCCAACTTCTCTTTTTAAACTCCCACCAGCCAACGGGAGCAGAGTACCTTGTTAAATGCTACAACCTGGAGTGGGGGGGGGGGTTAGGGCCACCCAGTTTCACTTTTGCAGAGCAGTGTCCCATATGGCCTCACCAAGGGAGCTTGTGGAAGATTTACATGTAGATTGTAAGGGGGGTGGGGGGAAGCAACATAAAATGATAGACTGGAGTGTAAAGAAAATGGGTTTAAAATCAGGCTTGTTTTCACCTTTCACAAAGAGGAGAGCCTATAGCCTTAAAATGTTAGCAAACAACATGTGGGTCTGACCTCTGTAAATGTATGTGTTGTGTGCTTAAGGCGCTAAATAGTGTAATGGGGGTTAGGAGGAGAGCAGTTGCTGTTCAGCCTCTCTGGCCTCTGTTGGTGTTAAGAGTCTTTCTCTCTGCCTGCCTGCCTGTTTGTGTGGTGTTCTGTCACTCACTCAGAAGAACGGCATATTGGACATAAAGGCTCTTAGAATCCCCTTCCAATTTACCTGAGTTGACTTTAAACTGCCTGGCCTAGGCTGGTTGCACACCATGGATGGCCATATCCCCCTCCCCCGCCCCCCCACTCATGATCTCAGTTCTAAGTCACTTGGATTTTAATTCTCACTATAATTAATTATGTGTTCTCCTTTCTAAGTCAGGGCCATGTAAGCATTCAGGGAATAAATGTGGAAACAAATGGTTTCCTTCCACTTTTTCTCAGTCTTTCCTCTTTCTACTGATTTCTCACTGTTTCTCAGTCTTTCCTCTGTCCAGTGATTTCTGATGCCCTTCTGTGTTGACTCTTGTCCTTACTTCCCCACCTCTGTTCCAAATGTGATTGTTTCATTCAGACACTTATACTCCATGTCCCTAAAGGAAGTGATGATTCAAGGAGCCTGTTTGTCGACCATTTTCCAGCTCCTCATTTCCTCTTGAATCTTATTTGTGATTACAGATGTCATTTTCATTTATCACAATAGAATGAAAGAATGATGAACTAAAGTAAAGAAATTATAGTTTGGCTAAACATTTTTATCTTCCCCAGTCTTCTAAATTGCATTGCTTTCTAAAACGATGAGAAATGGCAAGGAGTCATTTCTCATTTCACAATGTGAGCATGAAAAAGACCACCAAAGGAGCTAACAACCATGTCATTTATGACCTGGCTCAGTGGAGCTTTCATGGCAATGAATGAGGGTGAAATGTAATCCTTGGAAACCACATATTCTGACTTAGGCTACACTGCAAGAGAAAATGGCTGCCATTTCTTACTATTCTGTTTGCAAGAATTCATGTATTTGTGACTTTCTCAAAGGAATTTTAAGTCCAATGTTTTTAAAACAAGAGTTTATATAGAGAAAAGAGTAGTGAGAAAATATGATGTTTATAAAGTAGATAGGAGAGGTCCACAAAAAGATCAAAAGCTAACAGAAATATAGAAGCACTGGAAGAAAATTAATATCAGCATTTAAGGAAGCAGAAAAGTTTAAGTTATAAAAAGTGAGGAACATTGGAACATTAAATGTAAAAAAAAAGATACTTACAATGACACACAAGGAAATTTATGCTGTAATGCATTCTCTCATTATTTTGATCGAGGTATTATTTCCATGCATTACAAAAAAAATGTGAATAAAAAGATCAACTTGTATATTTTTAAATATGTTACAGTTTATTGTGTGGCAATTATATCTTGAGAAGTATATTGGAAAAAAACCTATCATCAAGTAGATTAAGATTTGTCTGATAGGCATAATACTAATTTTCAAGTGCTAAGTTTGTGAGATACCATACTATACTCAAACTTTTGGAAATCAAAGGAGACTTTACATGTATTCAAAGAAAGAGTCTTTGTACCTAATTTAGCTCTATATTTTAAAACTAATAATCACTTTAGGTGATATAAAATCTTAGATGCAATAAATTTCTATCATTGTTGAGAATTCTTAAAATTCAATCATTTAACTGCAATTTATTTTTTAACCAATATCTACCAATATATTATGAAATACCTGTTTTTCTACCTTTTTTATTTCTAATCTGCTTTAATGTGATAGGAGCATTCCAAAAAGTAATGATGAAGTATAACTTTTGTTGATTAATTTTACTTAAAGTCAATAAAATAATGCTATTTTTATTTATAATGTCAGTTTAGAAATAACTGAACATCTCTTAATCTGCTCATCAGGAGCAAGGAAAGAGTCAATGGACAATACCATTTGGTTACTGTAAGGCTGAGCATCAAGGTATGCTTTTAAATTACTAGAGAAGTGCTATTAATTGGATAAAAAGCAGAAAAAATAGTGGGGGATGGAGAAAAGTGATAATATGAGGACAGAATACATAACAGGTAATCCTATTTAAATGTGTAAGAAAGATTGCCATAGCATAATCACTGGTTTCAGTCTTATTTACTGAAGGAAAAAGGGTATATACATGCTAATTCCAGTAGCTGGACCTGTAACTCAAGTTTGTAGCAGAGTTTGAGGTGTGTGGGTCATCCTGGGGTTATGCAGTTATTTTTTAATGCAAAATCAAGCAACTCAGTGAAGAATTCTGTCAGGTGAACAGAACTGAAAAATTGAAGAAACCCACTCTTACACACTGAGAGAAGCATTTATAATACTAAGAAAATATTGATGTCATCTGTTATTTTGTATTAATTAATAATAATTTTAAAATCTAATTAATAATATTCCTTTTTCATGAAATCAAAATTTATATCTAACACATTATTACCATAATAGCTATTATATATTATATTTAATAATATATATATTATATTGCTTACTATATATTATAATAATATGTATTATAATAATATATATATAACAAACTGGGACCTGGTATTTCAATTAGGTTTTGGACTTCCATATATGAATTAATTATAACAAAAATACTTTATCTTTATTATGTGGTTGAGTGGTATCTCATAAAAATTAACATTTTGAAGTTATAATATGCAGCACTACTATTTGAATTGTGATCTTATTTGGAGATAGACACTTCAAAAATAATTGAGTTAAAAATCCTTAGTGTGGGTCTGAATCTAATCTGACTGGAAGTCTTATAAGAAGAGTTTAGGATACAGACATATATTTAGAAAGAACACCATGTGAACCTGAAGACAGCCATCCACAAGTCAAGGAGAGAGGCAGGGAACAGATCCTTTACGTCTAGCCTCAGAAGAAACCAACCCTGCTGACAGCATGATCTCAGCTTTCTGACCTACAAAACTGCAAGGCAGGAAATTCCTGTTTGCTTTTGGTTAAGCAGTCTGCTTTTGCTACTTTGATACATTGGCATGGCAGTTCTAGCAAACTAGTACAATCTCCCATGTTCTTTTAGGTGGCAAACTTTTTCGGTCTATACCGTATTGTACCCTTTTTAAGAGGTCAGTAAAAAAGTTGACTGTCTTCTAAAGTCCATGCTGATAGAGATAAAAGCAGCAAGCTGACAAACTGATTATTATGCTAATTTCCCAATGTTTGAAAAAGGGTATTTAAGAGACGAATCTGTACACTACTCATGTGTAGTTGCTGTTTCACCCATGAGCAGCTGCGAGGCACCCAGACAAACATCCCCACGTGGAGGTAATTGCAGTGTGCATTACAGCCACAAAAGCAGGCAATCAGCATGGGCTTGATATTTTTCCTGCACTAGTCCTGGTGTGCCAATTTTGAAACTAATATACTAAATAAAGTATTTCTCAGCCAGAGTTGAAAAAACATTAGGTCAATTCTGAATTCATTTGGGAAAACTGCCTGATGTTAAAAAAAAATACTTTTTGGTTAGAAAAAAATTCTGTTTAATAAACTTGCTAAAAACTGATGGGAGAAATGTTTGCTTTCAAAAGCATTAAAAAATATTGACTGAAAGGGTGAATTAGGCAAGGTTCTCTCATTTTGTCATTTATGACACTCGTGTTCTCAATGTAATACATTTCATCACTCAACTAAGAAGGTGAAGTTTTAAGATTTTTTCCAATTTCAATTTTGTTCAAAGATAGTCACTTGTGAGAGATGAGGACATTTTCTAGGTATATAAATTGATAACACTGACTTGTAAATTGTAACTGACAGAAAACTTAACTTACAGAGGAGAGAACAAATGTAACTTGTAATTTGGAGAAGGGACTTGTAGTTTGCCAGAGAAGGGATTTGCAGGGGAGAAGCTGAGAACATGAGTACCTCGGACTCAAAGAAGGGAATTGCAGAAAGGAATATGAAAATGTGGACTTGAACTTCTAGCTTGCAGAGAACTTGTAAGCTGCATACAATAGAAGGAACTTACAGACGTACAGCGGAGAGCCTGAAAAAACTAGTACCTGAAATCCAGAGAAGGAACCTCAGAAAAAGAACTTGTACTTGATAATGCCTCCGTTTCTGCCCTCTAGAAAAGGAAAGGAGAAGTGCAGGTGTATCCAGCAACCTGTTGACCGCTGGGGAAGACAAGCCAACACCTTTGCAGAGACTGGGCCTCCAGTCCCATCTCTCACTTTGCCTGACGGGAGCACCAAAGACCCTTGGCCTGGTGTCTCTATCCCTCTGTTGGAGGTGCACTCCTGGCGACCACTCCCCAGTATCATTGTTGTCCTTGGCACTCCTGGGGATGGGTGGCCAGCACTCCACTTGACTGGTGGATACCAACTGGGTGAGGTGGCTGCCCCCAGTTGCTTTATTAATCTGTTTTCTTTGTGAACCCCATAGTTGTTGAAGTCTCTTGCAACTGTGTGCATGGGTGGAAGAACCCACAACCAGTGACCTGTATAGGCACTGTCCCTGGATTAGGCTGTATAACCTTTCTGTATTTGTATTGACATATATATATGTAGTTTCAGGGTCCCCCTGTGCTAGCACAGTGGGTTTCAGTGACTGTGAGCACTCTGTTTCAATGTCATGTTTCCATTGAGAGAAATAGGGACATAAGGAGCACAAATCAAATTCCTTAAGCATATATTTATCTACTTAATAAGTTTTAAAAACCAAACTCTAGCCTTAGACCCCCTCCACCCTTACTTCCACCCCATCTTATTGCCCAACTTTACTTTGCAAAGCTAATATTCTTCCCACCCCCAAACTCAGTTCTGGTGTCAGAGGCTAATTTGAAAAGAAGAGTCTGTTTTCTGTGCCTGCCACCACCACCCCCCACCCTGGTCCCCTGTCCCCTGCCTTGTTTTGGTAAAGGCTGCTGATGAGATGGGCCCAATGCTCTGTCACTGTAAAGAGAGTCTCAGGTTTCTTGGCATGTCCCAGGATTTCCCATGGCCTTCCTTCCGCTGGGCAGAATTGGTTGTCAGTTCTAGCTGACATAGTAGCAAAATTCCAGTCCAAGATTCCCCCTGTATCCACTGGCTCAAGTCCCTCAGGAGGAGATGGAGGTTTAAGAACAGTCAGCAGTCAGAAAATCTGAATGAAGGGCAGGGAACAGGGCTGCTCTAGATGCCTTGTCTGCTCCCAGGGAAGGTACCTTCAGGGCGTGGCTCTGCACCTCTGCCTCCAGGAAGGTGTGGAGAAGCTCCTGGTGGCTAGGTGGATCTCTCTTCCAATGACTTGCCTCTTTCTGGCATCTTTGTTTCTTCTTATAAGAATTTCTTTGCCTTCGTTTGTTGGGTCAGGCTACAGATTTCTGTCACTGCCATGGAGGTGGCTGTCAGCAAGACAATGTACATCTCAGTGAGGTTGGCTATATAGAGGGACTCTCTCTCTCTCTCTCTCTCTCACATACACACACACACACACACACACACACACCTGGTGTTCTCCAAAGTCTCCCTGATCATCATATAGTCCCTCCAAGCAGCATAAACCCTGTCATTGAGGTGACATTGCTCCTTAAGCAGGGTAACCAGGGTTTGGGCAAGCTGCTTTTCCATCGGCCTTAAAGTCGGCTCCTCACCCAACAGAAAAGTCTGAGGAGGAACAAGAGGCCCATCAGGAAACTGATGAGAGGGTCACTCACTGCCTTCTCCCACTGGAGGCTCTCCCACTGGAGAGTGACTGGTGGGTTCAGGTTATCGGGCAGCAGCCCCATCATCTCCTCCCCAACATTCTCCACAATCAGCCCAAAGACAAGACCCACAGAGGCCAGCAATCCCTCCATGACTCTTACTCAACTCAGGGCTCTACCTGGTGACTTTGCAAGTACCAGCCTCAACACACCCCAACATTCTACTTAGAACTCTACCAGCCAATGGCATCCCATTTAGTCAGTTCCTGGTCAGTCGGGGTGGGTGGGAGGTTCAGAGATGTGTTTGTTAACAAGATTTGATTCCCTCCATTAAGGCCTCACTTTACCTTCAAAGTCTTTCTTATGGTACTTATACCAATATAAAATCAAATATAATGAAATGTGATAATGAGTATGCAACTTGACCAAGCCCTACAGAATCTAAGTTACCATTTTGAAATGGGAGATGATAAAAGAAAAGATACTAACCAACATTGTCAAGAATAAAATTAGTAAATATGAAGCTAGCTTTCTTTTCCCATAATAAGAAAAAGCACATGGAGTTATGCGTACAACTGTTTGACTACAAAGATAGTCATCAATATAATCACACAAAAATAATGCCTAACATGAGATTATTTCCATCATGCCACATCCATAAAGTAGAATGTTACTGTACTCAGTCACTGGAAATACATGAATATGAACATACAAATGTTGACAATTCGGTAAATAAACACTAATTACAGAGTAGTCCAAGCAGCATGCTTGCTCTATTTCATATCTATATGCTTATATAATAATATATACATATTATGTAGGTCCAAAGAAATCTAGACAAATCTAGCCTAATATAATGGACATTTCTGCATAGTAGGATTGTAAATTTTGTTATCTCTTTATTTTTATTTCATTTTATTTTTTTATAATTTTGTTTTAATTTTTGATTTCTGAGTGTTCACATAAGACCTTCTTACTTTCAGCTCCTGAATTTCTTATGGACTCTGGCCTGGCTCAGAATGGCTTCTCTCTGATATCCACATGCATGTTATGGAGACATAAAGCAATGTGGGTAGGTTTTAACAATATGATGCTCAGCACAGTGACAAGAGAAACAGGACTTATCATACAGTGCCACAGTCTCAAGATGCTTAGGCACTAGAACAGCCCTCCCTTATTTTTATTTTTTACCATTTTTAAAATTTAATATTTTATTATTAAAATACATATAACATCAAATTTAACAATTTTTAAAAATTTATTTGTATGTAAATTTCACATCTTTGCTATCCCAAGGATTTACCCCCCCCCATGCCCAATGCCACGCATCTCTCCTATTTTTAGAGGTGTGTGGCATTGGGCATCATCCCCATCATCTCTTCACTGACCTTGAAAACCAGCCCAAAGACAAGACCCACAGTTGTGAGCAGCTCCTCCATGTTTCTTAATCAATGCAGGGCTCTGCCTGGTAACTATGGAGGCACCAGCAACAGCAAACTCCAACAATCTGTAAGAGGAAAACCAGAGTTCAGGACACCTGTTACCACTGAATGCCAAGAAAGTAGAGAAAGGAATTGAATCTTTAATCAGACAGCTGACAACCTGGAAGATGGGGTTTAATACATTAAAGAAATTGCCTTAATGTTTCATTTTCAGCTGACTTTTTATAGTAAGTTAAACAAAAACAGTTTTTAATGGCTTGAACTTTACTGATGTCAGCAGCCTTTGATATCCAGCTCACAGAATTCTTATGTCTACCTGGACAGCTAGCCTCACACCCCAGGGTTCTGAAGCCTGTCTTCTGAAAACACTGTTTCTGACAGTCTTCTAGAAATGTCTTTGGGCTACCATTTAATTCAACAGTAGACAGCCATAAAAAAAATGTGTGTGTGCAGATTTACTATTCTACCATACATAGTGTCTTGCTCAATCATCTCCTCCTCCAGGGCACCTATCATTCCTTCCTTGTTAGTTATAACCCTTATATCTATGAGACTTGTTTCAGGTCAAAGATGGTGATCTACCTCTGTGTATATAATCAGTTGTGGTTGTTGTCAAGGTACCTCCTGGATCTTTGGATTTTTCTATGCAGGCCTGTGCAGCTGGAATGTATTGTATACAGCAGCAGGCAGTTATACCCCAGAAAACAACAAAGCAAAAGGATTAGTAAAGCCTCCCTTATCCTGCAGTACTTGAGAGCCAGGGTTTTAATGGAGATGAAGATTAAATAAACCTTCCTGTTTATGTCTGAAACAATAGTATGAACAGTCTTAACTTTCTGTTCAATAAGTTGAGCATTGGCAGTTTGATTAAAACAACATGGTCCTTTACATTTTTCACATCCATGCTGTCTCAATAATTAATCATCCAGTGGTACCTGTTTCTCCAGTATAGTTTCCCTAAACTACCCAGTGCCTGCCCTGTGACCCTGACAGCTTACAATGCTTCATTAAGCCTTTGACCATCACACATGCCAGGTGCTCTGTTTTGTGCATTTAAGAATTCTGACTTCACAAAAATAGTCATAGAAACATTGTGCTATGTTCCATGGGTGTTGTTATCATAAGTTGGTGGGGGGAAGAGTTCTTTTTATTTTTTTAATTTTCTCAGCTATGTGGACCTTCTGGGGGCATAAACACTGTAAGTCTCCAAAGGCTGCATAGTCATCTGGTGCTGTCTGCAGGGACAAAGGAGTAGCCACCTTAGAGTGCAATACAAACCACCCAACTGGTAATTTTTTATATGTGTGTTTATATTTATATTACATTATTGCATTATTGTGTACCCAGGGCTTTCCCACTTTGCTAACATTTGTTAACTATCCTGATCTTTTGTGCCCTCTTGACCTCCCTCACCTTCTTCCCCCTCCTCCTCTCTCGCTGCATTGTTCAGTTCCATTGGTTGTTTTTATCTTTTCTTATTCATTGGTTTGTTTTTCCCTATATCCATCATATAAGTGAGACCATCCTGTATTTCTTTTTTTCTTTTTGGCTTATTTCTGCAATTATGAATCCTTCTAGTTCCATTCATGTTGCTGCAAATGACATGTGTTTGTCCTCCTTGTTTGATGCGTAATATTCCATCATGTATATGTACCACATTTTTTTAGCCAATCATCTGTTTTGGGGCATTTGGTTTGTTTCCAAATCTTGGCAATTGTAAACAGAGCTGCAATGAACGTGTGCATACAGGTGTCCTTTGGAATTAGTGTTTTCATGTCCTCTGGGATTGCTGGGTCAAATGGTAAGACTACTTTCAATTGTTTCAGGGTCCTCCACAGTCTTCCATAGTGGCTGGACCAGTTTGCACTCCTACCAGCAGTGTAAGAGAGTTCCTTTTTCTCCACATCCACGCCAACACTTGTTGTTGTCTGTTTTATTTATATGGGCCATTCTTACTGGTGTAATATGGTATCTCAATGTGGTTTTAATTTGCATTTCCCTGATTATTAGTGATGTCAAGCATTCTTTCATATGTCTATTAGCCATGTCTACCATATGTATCTCCTTTTAGGTGAAGTGTCTTTTTAGTTCTTTTCCCCATTTTAGACTGGGTTTTTTGCTTTCCAACTGGTAATTTAAATGTGTCCCACATAGGTCACAGAAATGGTGGCTTTGCAGGTCATGTTATTTCCTGCAGCTAAACTCAGACAATTTCGCTTATATCCTAAAAAAAGAAACACATACTTTGGGAGGTGACATATTTACCAATATACATTTTCCCTTTTTATTTTAATTGATTGCTCATATATATGTGTGTGTATATACAAATATATGTATTTACATCATGTATACCAAGATTCTCCCACCATTTTGTCCCCCGTGAACCTTCATCTTAATCTCTTGTGCTAATCCTTCCCCCAATTTCACCCTCTCTCCCCCCCTTGCTTTATGCTTAGTTCTGCTGCCAGTTTGTTAGTTTTAAGTTTTATTTGTTCTTTAGTTTGTTTTTTTCCCTATATACCATATATAAGAGAGACCATCCAGTTTTTTCTCTTTTTCTTTCTGGCTTATTTCTTCTAGGATGAGTCCTTCCAGTTCCATCTATGTTGCTTCAAATGACGTTTGTCTTTTTTTGATTGTTGAATAATATTCTATTTTGTAAATTCTATTGTGTAAATATTCTATTGTGTAATATTCTATTGTGTAAATCACAGCTTCTAATCCATTCTTCCTTTGGGGGACATTTTGGTTGTTTTCATATCCTGACTATTGTAAATAGTGCTGCAATAAAAATAAGAGTACAAAAAAAAAAAGTGATACTACCACCTCGATAACTTAGAAGAAAACTTTCAAATGAGTAAGTTTACAAATATATGAATATGAATGGTCATACTTTCTTGTTATTAAAAGTATATAATTCTTCGTGTTAAATATTTTAAAATTATGTTTAGTTCTCATCTGCCTTTATTGAGATGGAAAAATGAATTTAGAGAGAAACCCAATCAAAGATTCAAGTAGAAAACACCCTGTGGATCAGGATTGCATTGAGCCACACTTGACTTGAGAGGAATGAGGGTCCTGAATTCATAGAGTCAATCACCAGGACAGAGTAGTGGGAACACAGAGTGTTGGTTAGCCATAGTTTAACCAGTTTTCTCAATAACAAGAAGTTAAGGTAACAAAGAATAATTCCAGAGACCATGTAATAATTGGGTACGTTGTGAAGACTTTTCATATGAAGGAGTTTGAAATGTCATTTATAATTCAAAGAATTATAAATGTCATTTATAATTCAAAGAGTCTTCCTCAGACTCTGTGGTCAAGGAACCCATTTCTATAATAGTCTAGTATTACATATTTTCCAAAGTTCCACTTTGTACATTTTAGTTATTTCTATTTAGTAGATACTCTGAAATTTTCATTCCTTTTATAAGCACAGTTCTCCAACTCCAAAATTTTCTCCATTAGAGTAAATGTCTCTTCTCAATCTCTCTCCAACTATATCTCTCAGGTCTTTAATTAAACCATTTCTTTGCAATCTAATGCCACTCTGTAGAAGTTAGGTAGGATTGAACTTTGTGGATTATTGAATCCAGGCTGCTATTTTATAAATAAAGCTGCATTCTATCCCACAAAACATAATATACAGAGAAGTGGAAAACTTTAGGGTAATTTGATATTTGACTCCATTCAACCAGGATTTAAGCACACTCTATCACACTCATTATATTTGATATTATATTAACATAACTACCATAAAAAACTATGATATGACTTTAAAGGAAAAGTGAGACCTTAATTGTATCACATCTTGTTAACAAACACACCCTTGAAACTCCCTCCTCCCCAACTGACCAGGGACAGACCAAACTGGGATGCCATTGGTTGGTAGGGTTCTAGGTAGACTGCTGGGGTGTGTTCTGGCTGGTACCTGCATGGTCACCAGGCAGAGTCTTGCATCAGGTTCTTCCTATCTTTTTGTATTCTTGCCTAAGTTTTCTCTATCCCGAATAGTTTCAGGTCTACTGTCCCAAAAAAGATCAAGACTGTTCATTTATTTCTATTGTACTTCCCTAGCAAAAAAGGATACTAAACCCTCTTTTGGTCCTTCCTTGGTCCAGTTGTTGTCTTAGAAATAAAATCTCACTGTCTTTGCCTGCTTATTTTTCACTGTGGACTTTCAATTTAGAATACCTTATCATTATCCTTCTGATAGTACCAGTACCCAAGTTTTCTGATTTTTCTTTTCCTGAATTTTCAGCCTTAAAGAAATAGATGTGCAGCCTTGACCTGTCATCTGTATTGAGGTCTATCTTCCCCTTTAGTCCACAAACCTTAATTCTAAGACCTTGCCAGTATCATCTGCTCTCCAGGCCTTATCATCATTCCCCAGGCTTGTTGACTGTCTGGCCCTGCAGTATATAGTCCTGAGTCCTTGTTGGAATTAACATCTTATCAAAAGGGACTTTACAGAACTCACCTCAGTTTTCCACAAACCAAACTGAACATCTTGTAACATGACAGTAAAACCCTTAATGAGTTTCAAGTCAGTTCAAGGAGATGCCATTTTAAGTCAAACATGGTAAGAATGGGTTTATGAAAGAAAAACAGAGATAAGAATAAGGGGGAAAGAGATTAAAAAATGTTGAA
>PVHY01025940.1:0-10945 GCA_004024945.1 Uropsilus gracilis
TGAATGTGAAGGATAAAAATTAAAATTCTAGACCCACTAGGAAAAAATACAAAATATTTGCAAAAAATAAGGCTGACTACTAGTTTATCAATAGCAACAAAAGATGTCAGAAGACAGTAAAGAAATAGCATGATACATGTTGTATGCTAGAGTCTAATCACTATAAAATGAGTGTAAAAGTACACACAGAGGTAAGAGAAAGAGAAAATAGAATGATTTTAAAAATAACTCAAAAAATGAGTTGAAAAAAATAACACAAAGAAGGGCAATAAGATAGAGATTGGGAACATAGAATAGGTGGTATATTCAGAAAGTACTTCTAATAAAAAGTAGATTTAAGTGCTAGAGTAATTACATTCAATATAAATTGATTAAATGTTCCAATTAAAAGAAAAATGATTAGGCTGTATTTAAAATAAAAATCAAACACATAGCCGGGCATGTGGCACATGCCTATAATCCCAGTTATCTGGGAGGCTGAGGCTAGGGATCACTTGAGTCTGAGGGTTCGAGACTACCCCAGGCAACATAGCAAGACCTAGTCTCTAAAACAAACAAAGCAAACAAATCAACCACATATGCCATTTATAAGGCACATACATATCTCCAACAAAAGAATACAGGACGATTGAAAGAAAAGAGCAAAGATAAACTCTAAATGCTAACCCAAAAACAGCTATCATAGTTAGATTAATAGCAAACAAACCAGATCATAAGATAAAAAACATTTTATATCAATAAAAGATTTAATTCACCAGCGAGAAAAATTAATACTTAAATTGTACTAGTCTAATAACACAATCTCAAAAATACATAGAGCAAAATTTGATAGAATGAAAGGGAGAGGTTGATAAATCCAGGTTCAAAATGAGAGATTTTATTTTTTTCCCTACCAGCCCCCCAAAATGGGTGATTTTAAATACACCCCTCTTTGTCCTGGTAGAACAAAACAAAATCATTAAGGATATAGATTTGAAAAATATGATTAGTAAAATTGACATAATGAACTTATAGAATATTATACCCAAAAATAATGGAATATTTTCTTTTCAAGTGCACAAAGAAGATATAAAAATTTATCATGTGCCTGGAAAAGAGGCAAATCTCAATATATTTCAAGTCACTGAATTCATATAGAACATGTTCTCTGTCCACATGTAATTAAGCTCAAAATAATGAAAAAACGTTTTAAGTCTTCATATGTTTAAAATTTTAAAAATGTTTCTAAATAGTCAATGGAACAAAATCTTTTTTTTTTTTTTTTTTGAGACCAGGTCTCGCTATTTTTGCCTGGGGTACCACAGGCTCTCATTGCTCAGGGTATCCCCAGCCTCAGCTTCCCAGGTAGCTGGGATTACAGGCGCGCGCCACCACGCTGAACTATTTTTTGGAACTAGGTCTCGCTATGGGCCCCAGGCAGGACTCGAATCATGATCCCTAGCCCCGGCCGCTTCGTAGGCTGAAGCTAACAGGCACGAGCCACCGTGCCCGGCAAGGAACAACGTCTTAATTTAGAAAATATTTCAACTGAGTAATTAAAAATACTGTATATCAAAATTGCTGAGATTCCACTACAACTGTCCATATAAAAGAATTTGTGGCATTACATGTATATATTTATATATATTATGAAGTAAAAGTTTGTATAAATAAAAAGTACAAGTCAAAAAGAAAAAAGACAATCTTTAAAAATTGAAAAGACACTAAAACAATCTTCATATATTGTTAGAGGAAGCAGAGAGAAAAAATCAGAGAGAAATTATTTACGCTGATTTTAAAATGCTACATTATTTGTAGTAATGGTGCATATTCCAAGGGCAAAAAGAAGAATCTCAAAAAATACTTGCTTCTCTCAGTGGTCTCATTGTTAATGATAATATCGGTATATTACTCTGGAGACTGTCATGTATATTGCAATTTTTAGCTTAAGAGAAAAATGTTTTTTAAAATTTAAAGACGTAAAAATCCTGTTTCTAATTATCAGTTTATTGCTTCTTGGGTCCAAGCTTAGAAGGTGCTAGAAAGGAACTGCCGGAGGATCTCTGCTGTTCCTATAAATGGTGTGTTTGTGGGACAGAGAAGGGTATTCATGATCTGGTAAGACTAGTTGTCTGTCCCAGATTCTGGGTTCCTTGCTCGCCACCCTCACCCTGCCAGCAACCCAACAAAACATTCCCAGGAGCTTTTGTGTAACAGCCAGAAGCTGAAATGACTTCAATGGATGAATGGATACGTAAATCAATTTTCATTCCTTTTATTTCCTTTTCTTGCCTAATTGCTCTGGCTAGGAGGTCTTATACTATATGTTGACTGATAGTGTTAAGAGTGGAAAAACGCCAGGTATAAATCTTGAAGTTATTCAGCACTGCGAGTGGTTTTAGCTGTGGACTTCATTATGATTTAATCATGTGTGATATCCTCTGTTCCTATTTTTGTTTGGCTTTTTTTTTTTTTTTTGAGACTAGTTCTCATTATTTTTGCCCATGGAACTGCAGGCTCACGTTGCCTGGGGTACCACAGACTCAAGCAATCACCAGCCTCAGCTTCCCAGGTAGCTGGGATTATAGGTGTGCGCCACCATGCCCATCTGTATTTTTTTGGAACTAGGTCTCACTACATGCCCCTGGCCCCAGCCACGGCTTCCTAGGCTGCCGCTTACAGGCATGTGCCACCATGCCCAGCCTTCTATTCCTATTTTATCATAATGATAAAATCAAAACTCATGAGAGCTTTATCCATGCACCTCTGGAAATCCCACTTAGTCGCAGTGTGTATTTTTTTTACTGGTATTTCTATTTTTAGCTTTTTATTTCATTATTTTTTTTACATCACCAGTCATCTTTGTATAGTTATTATTCCTCTTAGGTATGGCCCTCCCATCAATAATGCACCCATATGCCATCACCCCATCCCCTCATCTCCCTTCCCTCTTCGAATCACCCCAACTCCTCTCTCACTGCAAGTTGTAGATTTATGATCAGCCCTCTGGTCTCATTTTGGGCAAGAGAGGGGGAGAACAATGTTCCTGGGTGAAGACTGCACTCCTGGACCACAGCAGACCAAGCTGTTCAGATCTCCAGGAGCTACTATGAGGCAGGGAGCTAGGTAGAGCACATCAGGAACCTCTTGTAGGACAGGTGTGCAAAGCGGTTTTCTGTACTCAATTTTGGATCTTCCTATGGTGTAAGAGTCTGTCCTGTTATCGCCAGACCAATGTGGTCCCTGGGTTCCAGACCTCCTTATTTACACTGATTGTCCCATTCATTCCAATGACTGTCACATGATGCTGCTTCTGAGTCATATAGTTCTGGGATTGAGAACCCAACTCCCAACCACTGTTGATAAAGAAATTTCCCAGTGAGGACAAACTCCAGCAGGTGGTTGGTCCAGCTCTTCTCAATTCCTTTCATGGTTTCCAGTCCTGCTGTGGGACTCCAGTCACATCTCCGAGGTTTTCCTTCCCCAGTTGGAAAAGGAGGTAGTCTCATACATCTCATACAAAGATGTACACTGCATATATCTTTAGACCAGGGATTTGGCTCCCCAGCCCCTGAAGATGTTATATGTGGAGTTCTGTGATAGGTTGCCACACAGTTCATCTCATGACTTGTCTCTTGTGGGTCTGACCATGATCTCCATGGGTCCTCCCCATGCTATGACTATGTCCAGGGCCTTGATTTGTTCCTCTCATCTTTTGGATGTCTGCAGCTGCCTGGTTTTCTGATGCCTTGTGGAAATCTGAGGGGGAGGGGGATGTTCCACTGAGCCCACACCCTAGCAGCACCCACCTTCAGCCCACATGAAGGCAGAGGCTAGCTCCCACAGCCAGAGACCCCTAGATTCCAAGTCCCTGAGACCCCAGGAGTAGAGGATTCACCCTATCCCCACATAGCCTGGGGCCTAAGTCACTGCAGGGGTGTGCTGGGGCTCCCTGCCTGGAGCCTAGACCACTTTGGGGCACTCGACTCTCTCCTCCAGCCTGCCTCTATAATTCTTTTAATATATTATTAAATTCAGTTTGCTGAGATTTTGTTAAGGATTTTTGCGCTGCAGCTCAGAGATTTTAGATACAGCTCTGTGTGTGTGTGTGTGTGCTCGCGCGCTGTCGTGTGCTTTTGATATCAGGATAATGCAGGCATCACAATATGGTGTTTGGAAGTATTCTTTCAATTTTTTGGAAGATTTTGACAAGGATAGGCACTCAATCTTTTGAAGTATCTTTTTCCTTTTTTTTTTGAGACTGGGTCTCACTACTTTTGCCTGTGGAACCACAGTCTCACATTGTCTGGGGTACCACAGATTCAAGCTTCCCAGATAGCTGTGATTACATGCACATGCCACCATGCCCAGCTATAATTTTTTGGAACTAGGTCTTGCTACATGCCCCCAGGGAGACTCGAACCGCGATCCTTGGCCCCGGCCACAGCTTCCTAGGCTGCCACTTACAGGCATGCGCCACCATGCCTAACCAATTGAAGTACTTTTTTTCTATAATATACATATAGTAAACCACAATTACAAAGCCACCACTAATACCAGAGTTCCCATTGGGGAACCCTTTTAGGTCATGGCAGAAAGGGAAGATGGCGAGAGAGTATATTCTCCTGGCTCCTCCCAGCAGTGAGCCTTGGCCAGGTGTATACCTCTAAAGTCAGGTTTTCTCAAGATGACCCCTGAGATACCACCCTTTATTTGGATTTCTAGATTTGAGACTAAATTCAAAGGAGGGAGACAAATACCAAGGGCTTTAGCTAATCAAAGTGTCTAATAGAGGATAGGTCTAGGGATGATAAAATTCGTTGTTACTAGCTCCAACATATTTTCCTGTCATATATGGGTGTCTTAATCTTTGCCCATATCTTCCATTAGAAGGAACAATTTTAATTAATTTACTAAGCATTCTTCGAATTTTCCTAATGTGTGCAATTTATGGTCTGTTAGCACACTGGTAAGTTGGTAAATCTAGTTATTTAAGGTTAAAATATATTATAAAATTATAAGTATATAGAATTACAAACACTAAGAAAAAATAGAAGGTTAATCAAAGATAAGTTGACATATCAGTAAACTGTCCTATCTTATATTCAAATATCACTTTATTAACAAATGTTTCCTAATTTCACATCATTCAAAATATTCTAATATTATAAACATGTAAATAATAAAAGTAAATGAATTTTAAAAAACCAACATTCTAATATTACTAAAGTCATTTTGGATTTTTGACTTATATACAAAATGTGAATAAGAATTTTATTTATTTCACGAATGGTTGAATACCACCATGTGTCAGGCACTGTACAGTTACCCATGTCATTGATGACCTTTTTTAGCAAGCTGTTATCCTGGAAATAACCCTGAAGATGGACTTACGCTGCAAGGCTCCACTTACAGTAACTATGGGGGGGAGGAAGTTTGCTCATAGCATAGACTCCTGCTGACAAATTAAGGATAAAAACATGAACAAACCTGTCCTGTGGGAAGATGAGGAAAAGGAAAACTAGTTGAGAAAGCAATTCGGCAGATGATAATTTCGATGTCAATCTTTTGGCTTTAGATGCTCAAGGAAAAGAAAAAAATAAAAATATATAATAATCACTATTAATTTGAGGGAGTTTAAACCAGGATGGAATTAAAGCATCAGACAACAGAACACAGAAGATGAGAAGAAGGCAGGGGAGGACTTACAGATACTTATCTTGCTCAAAGACGACAGAGGATTGGTGAGCTTTAAGCTAGGCTTTTCTGAACTGGAGTTAGAATGAATGCTTAAAATCTTCCAGGTGACAAATTCCAGGTATTGTTTGAGTTGCAAACTCTTATTTCTAAATTTTCATTTCCTTTCATTTCTTGCAGTATTTCAAACTCAATACACCCTACACTGAATGCATTATCTCCTCTCCATCTAAACTTAAACCCTATCTCAGTCATCTTTGAGTCCTTCTCTCCTGCACCGCCCACATCCCTCTCAAGGACAGAGGCTTCTACTTATTAAAGGTCTCTCGAGTCCATCCCTCCCTCTCCTGCTCTTACACAGATACTGCCCTGTCCCAGTTCATTTAGGACAGTGACCGTGACTAGCTTCTGCCTCCACCCTAGAGTCAGCTCTCTAGCCCTGACGTTGCTCCAGTCTCTTCCTTTTCCCCCACACAGATGGACAACAGCTCAAGGAAGTTCAGATGACACAGAGGAAGTGTCTTGGAAATACTAATTGTTAAGAAATAATCACACCTTGGCAACCGAGCTTGGAATGCTCCACTTGGAACTGACCTGCAGCTTCTGTTCTAAAGAATCAAGGTGGAAAGCAGTCCCCTTCCCTAAATGAGACGCATGGAGAGAAACGCTTTTTTCTTAAAAACTCCTGCCACAGCATACTCACTTAGTAGGTATCTACTGAAAGAATAAATGGAGGAATTTTTTGAAACACTTGTTATGTTCAATCAAAAGTGTGCATGAGGATTTCTATTATGTTCACCTTAGCATTGCTTATCTGTAAGTAAAACTTAAAATACTCTTGACATTTAACGATATAGGTCACATTAGAGTTTGTGTATACAGTGGGAAACTGTGTAGTCTTTAAAAAAATTTTAGAAAATATTTTGTCACATATGGAAATGTTCACACTAGAGTCATTCTAAAAATGACAGGTTAAAGTGTATGTAATACCATTCTACATGTATCCACTATGTTTTATGATGTTATCAAAAATATACATACATGTATAAAATACATACATACAGAGCATTAATGAAACTAGGTGTCCCTTGCCCCTTGGGGGGAGGGGGTAGCAGTTAAAAACTGCCAGGAGAAGCAGTTGGAAGGGAAGATGAGAGCATAGAGGTTTTGGCGCCTGGAGAAGGACCCAGGAGCAGAGCTTTCTGGGGCTCTTCCAGCATGGGCCCTGAAGGGTCAGAAGCTGTGTGAGGGTGGAGGAGAGGCGACGTGGAGGAAGTGCTGAGCCACCATGCAACCCAGGGAGACCCTCGAGTGCCTACCTCTGATGTTTGGAGGAGGAACAGGGCATCATTTTGGACTGTGTTTAGGACTTTTGGACTAAAGGGTAACTGGAGTAAGATAACTAGTCATTTGTGGCTTTAAAGAAAGAAAAAAAAAACTTTTCTTTTTCTTGGTTAGCTTTCCCTGTTAATAAAATCCCTTGTTAAACTACATTTTGAGTGGCAACTGCTACGCACGGGTGAAGCGAACCTGTGGCTTATTGGTTAGAGGCTTCTGCATCCCTTTTGACCCGATTTCAGTAATATGTGTACAAACACACACACAGGAAAACCTAACGGGACACACATCAAAATGGTATCATACACAGATGGTAAATTTATAATTTTTATTTTCTCTTAAGGGATTTTCTATAAATCCCATGCAGTTTAAAATAAACACATTACTTTTGTTATGCAAAAACTGTCCTTAAATGTGATCTTTTCAAAATGGATTTAAACCACTTGAAAAAATGACCAAAGAATCTATTAAAAGTAAGGAGGTTTGCAGAGAAAGCCTAAATCAGATGAGTTTGGTAAAAATGCTTATTTTGTCTCGATGCTGACAACTGTGAGGGTGTTCAGGGCCAATCTAATGTGACTACTGACCTCCAAGAACACAGAAAGTGTGGGCAAAGTGTCATAACAGAGAACAGTACATGCCCTATTACAGGCAGGTAGAGCGTTCTCAAAGAACCGGAAGGAGGAGGGCACCAACTCTTTTACAGGTAGCAAAAGTGTCTGAGAGTTGACAAACAGGTGAGTCTGAGTTTTCAGGGCAACAAAAAGTACTGGGGATGAGATGCTAGGAGAAAGAAGGTCTCAAAGCCAGGCCCCCACACAGAAAGCAGGAAGGGAAGAGGGAGACGTACCAAGGAAAACACACACAGACAGCTTAGATGGCTGACATCAGCAGGCAACAGCATCGGGAAGCTGTTAAAACTGGTGTGTTAAAATGCATTAAACGGTAAATATTTGGGAAAAGAATCCAAACTCTACTAAGAAGGAAAGGCCAGCCAGCCATGCTGTGGGTGAAGATATAAGTATAGAGGATCTGAGATCACTAGGAATCACTCTTGATTATATAGAGGGTGAACTTGAGAGGAACAGATAGGAGGCTGGAGAGTTGCCAGACCTAAGGTGGCAGGAGAAGTTAAAATGCTCTGAATTTGATAACTGGTCAGAAAAAGTGACAAGGAACGTTTTAGGAACATGTGTGTTTGAGGTTTCTAGGTGTTCCAAGTGGAGAGATTGGGGAAAGAAGTAGGACGCAGCAGAGCTCAAGGAAACAGCACAAATGTTATAGCCATCTTCTTAGAGGTGAAAATGGAAGCCATTCTCTCACCTCAAGAGAGAATAACAAGAACAAAGGGCTGAGAGACCTGGGGATCATCAGTACCAATATATTGAGATGAAGGGAAAGAAGCCCAGGGGTTAGCCTGGGTGAAAATGATTAAAAGGGAGAGTGCTCTGTTGAGAGAGCTCAAGGATTAAGAGCTTGGTGTCTGGAGTCCTCCTCTGGAGTTCGGAATCTCTTCCGAGAGCCAACCCACCTAGGCACAGACCAGCTCCTGCGAGGATGCAAGCTCCACCTGCAGAAGACTGAGAAGGCTCAGAAGTGCAATCCCTCCAGGTCTGAGGGTCCCTCTACCCACTGGGTCTTTTAAAGAACCTCCACACCACACAAACTTGCCTCTGTCCTCAATTCTTCAGCAAAAACCTTTTCATCTCCTTTCTTTGATGGAAGCCGATGGGCATGATGCTCTGAGCTCTTGGGTGGAGGCAGCTTGTTGTCTCCTGCCCTGCTCACCTCAGAGGCAGGCACTAAGGCCCTGTCACCTGCAGTCTTGCTTACATGCTTTCTCCCCCACTTCAGGCCTACAGTCACCCACTCCCTCACCAGCCACAACTCCACTTATCCAAATGAGCCTAGATATCATTCTTCCAGAGACCCCTACCTGGTATCTAAGTCCAGGTCACGAACCCCTTCTGAAACATTCTCTTCGCATCCTGCTCTTCACTTAGAAGGATGTTTCCCACACAGCACTGCAACTACTAGCTAAGCAAGCTCTCCTCCTTCACACCCACCCCCTGCACTAGACCACAGGCTGTGTGCAGGAGAGCACTTATCACAGCACCTGCACATACTAGACTGTCAATACATATGCATTAAGGACAGAATTCGTAAGGTTTCTTCCAACAGGAAGAGAGACTAAATATTGTGAGTCCTGCCAGGATGCCACTGTCAAAGCAGCATTGAGAAATAACAAGGATCCCGAGTCTCATCTCCTGCCCACTACCTGGCACCCTGCGATCAAGATGAGGGTTTGGGGAGGGAGGAGGGTGAGGTCATGCTCCCCTGGGCTCCATTGCCCGTGATGTCCTTCTTGGACATGTCCACTACAAAAACAAAAACTGACCATCTTTCAAGACCCAGTTCCCAGCATCTCCTCCTGTGAGGCATTTCCAAAAGCCCCTTTTCTCCCCAACCTCTCTCGGGATACCTCAGTCTCCCCAAGAGCTTCTGCCTTACCTCATTGTTCAGCACTGTATCTGTTTGTGTGTCTGTCTCACTCTTTAAAGCCACAGGCTCCTCGCAAGCAGAGACCATGTCCTTTGCTTCCCTAGCATCCAGCTCAGAGCCTGCACATAGTCGACACTCATTAACTGCTAAGAAATTGAGTGGAATAAGGAATAGGGCTGAGGTGATACCAGCGTGACAGGGATCTTCTGCCCTCTGCTGGCCATGTGGGGGATTGTCCTAACCACAGCTGCATCATCCCTGCCCTGCCCCCCCACACACTCCCCCAAAAAAACAAAACAAAAAAAAAAAAACAACCCAGTGGAGCAGCAGAGGAGTGGAGGCAGAAAAAGCAGCTTGCAGAGAATGGGCAAACTGATGAGTTGATTACAGAGATAAACTGGGTTGGGATGAGATCTCAGTCTGCTCTCACACTTTCTCAAGCCTAGGGTACAGAAGCCTGTGTACTGCTTCAAAAAGACAAAAACATTCAGTGGGTGGGCCTTCCCCCACTGGTATTAACTCTGAATTATGTCGTTTCTTACTCTTTTACTGCTGTTGCTACTATTACTGCTGCTTCCATTTAATTTAGTAGGTGACCACTAATTTCTCTATTGCAATGTTTTTCTTGCACATAAAAGACACCAGTTTCTCCTGATTTTCACTCAGCTTCCTACTTGGGGGAGGTTGTTTCTGATATTCTGGGTTTCTCAGCTTTCTACCAAAATTCACTCACCAACTACGACCCCAGTCCCCCATCATGCACGCTCTTGGAGAGGAGCACTCACCTCGGTTCCTCTTGGGGCTACAGGGCTAATTGTCTATATTTTCACTTGTGCTAAATCGAACACCTAATATAGGAAATGGATTTGGAGCAGGTATGTGGGACCAGAGACAGAGGCTTGTGAATGAGAAGCATGATACAGATACTCAGAGCCTGTAAATCACCTATTACTCATCTTTGAGCACTTAAAAAAGAGCACACAAAAAAAGATGAGACTAGAGGCCCATCCTTTTATAGTGTAAAAAATTACAGCTGCCTAAGACTTTGCCTTGATTTAGGACTCCACCCCACTTGAAAGGAAATGCCACTTCGATTAACAAATGATCTCTTCTGAAGTCCTCCCAGTGTCATATTCCAGTCCACTCATCCTCTCCTCAAAGAACTTACCCAACAGCAATTGGAATGACCCTTAAACACTGCCTTCATGTAAAACAACAGCTGCCCTCCAGTAGTTTCTATTTGGTGAGCTATGGCACATATGATTGGCCTCTTTCCTTGAGAATCTATCTGTAAGCTCACTGGAAGACAGCAGCCATCTCACACTTGCTTCTTCAGAGATTAAAGAGTACAACCCTTGATACCTAAATTAAACTGATCATCACTGGTTATTGAAAATTGGCAACATAGAAAGTCAGTGTTTTCAGTCAA
>PVHY01025941.1:0-17843 GCA_004024945.1 Uropsilus gracilis
AGCAATGGCAACTGGCAGATAAAAACTCAGGCATGTTGTAAGCAGTAAAGGGATTTTATTGCTTCACATGTAAGTTTGTGGCCTGCTGATCTCAGGCCACAAACTTAAGGTTCTCCTTTCCTCACCTACCCCAGCTCCACACATCACCCAGGGGGAGCAGAATAATGACATCCCTTCATTTCCCACATTCCATCAATTCTTACACCTTTCCCCCTAAATATAGAAACCTCCTTCCCGCCCTCCTCATGGCACTCACCATAAGGGAGGAATTGCCTATTCTCTTGGTCTGGTTGTATACACATTGACTCTCTGCCTTGCAAGTGCAGACCACCATCTTTGGCTGGAGCACAGACGACAAGTTGTTCCTGAGATTGCTTGCTAGAATCTCCAGAGTGCAGGGTTTCAGCAAATTTGGTGTCCACAGCAACATCCCAGTCTCTGTCCCAGGGAAGATGAGATTGCTGAGAGCAGGAAGCCTTCTCTGCTTGGCTATATGACTCATCCTGGCATCTAACACCCTGAGTTGTGATGCTGGACTTCCTCCTGCTTCAGGCCCCTTTTCCCTCCTCCGCCAAATCTCATCAGGTATTCCTGCAAGCCAGGAAGGTTTTCTAAGGTGAACCTGATCATCTTGTGAGTTAGCGGTAGCACCAGTCCAACTACAATTGGCCCACTTGGTTGTAATATGGAACTCTACAGAAGGGTGGGCACTTACTCCCTGAAGAGACCCCAACAGATACCCCTGCTTGGAACTGAGCCAGGATGGGGAGTCCTGGGAGGATGGAGTATGAAAGCCAGGTCCAAGTTGCACTACAGGCAAAACTGGCTTCACCTTCACAGTAGGTCCCTCTCTTGTCCTGCTTTCTCACCCACTCTTCTCCCTTCATGGACTTTTACCAACTATCCCTTCAGACACTAGTTTGCATAAGGACTCTTCTGATGAAACCTCTGTTGTTTTTAACAAAGTAAAGTATCCTTAAAATAGTAGATTGACTACAAGCTGATCATAGATCTAAGGTATCCAGTAGGGGGGGAAATGGGTCAAAAAGGGGGAGCAAAGAATGTAAAGGACTACAGTGATGGCTTACAGATGATGTGGTGGCAGGTGGGAGAACTATGGGAACTACACCTGAGGAGAGTAAGAATGTGTGTGTGTGTGTGTGTATAAAAAGAATAAATAAGTAAGTAAATAAATAAAAGAGCAGGTTGAAAGAAGCTGGAGCTGAGAATAGGGAAGATACAAGTATTACTTCATGTCATTTCTTCTCAGGAGAGGTAAAAATCTGATGCCTTTGTCTAGCACCTGGAAGGATGTCTGTGGAGCAAAGGGTGCAGATAAAGGGGCCCTGCTTCTGAATGAACATACAGCAGAGCAGTGATCAGAGCTCAGAATAAGGCCCCTCTATGTTCTGGCTTCATCACAACATCAGCAGTGCTGGCAACAGACAATCTGCATCCTGCGGGCTTTGACTTTCTGACAGGACTGGGCATCTCCAACACTGGTGCTAGAAGGGTGAAGCATTGCTTGATCCCAGCATAGCAAAGCAGACAAGGAGAGATAAAATTAAGGAAATATGTTGAAAAAGATAAAAATAATTAGAAAGGTGTCAAAGGTATTTGCATTTCTTTACATCTTGCTCCATACTGTAGCCTTCTAATAGATATGACTTTTAAATGAGTATTTGTCTGTTGTTAAACTTATTATTTTATTAATTTGGTGGTTGCCTAAAGATGATTTCACATTATTTGACTGAGATGAAAAGGTCTTTGAATCAGTCATATATGCCCAGAATCAGTCTAGCTAGTTGGCCAATTCATCATAACTGTCATTATTTCTGCAACGGGAGTGAGGATAGAGGGAAGCACCTGTCTGAATTATAGGAATCATTCCTAAAAACTTGCTGGTCTTGAATCATCAAATGGAAAAGTGACGGAATGTGGGTAAGGTACAGAGGTACAAATTCATTCAAAACATGACTCTAACCCCCTCCTGGCCCCACAGCAGGCATTTTTACCAAAGAGCTTGAAGTCAGTGCAGTTGTTTCTGAGAGTGAGCAGGTGGTCCTTAGAGTTGCTGGTGTACTGAACCAGCTTGGGACTCCCGAAGTAGGCTTTCACCTCACTTGGTCCAGTGACAGAGGGTGGGTACTGATCTGAAACACAAACACCAGGCATGAGAGGCTGGGGGGGGGGACTTTCTTGCCTTAACCTCCTGTCTCTTTTCTCTGGCACCCTAACTTGTGTGAGACAGGACTGCGACCCACATTTAGATGCTGGACTTAGTCTCTGTGTACCTGCTCTTGGCCCTACGTAGAACGCACTGGGCTTGTACTGCTCACCCAGCTTGATCTTTAGCCTTTATTTCTCTAT
Source organism: Uropsilus gracilis (assembly GCA_004024945.1). NCBI lineage: Eukaryota > Metazoa > Chordata > Mammalia > Eulipotyphla > Talpidae > Uropsilus > Uropsilus gracilis. The sequence goes on from PVHY01025941.1 coordinate 2,371, forward strand.
TCTCTCCTCAAATAGGCTTCATTCTAAGTTCCGTGCTGAACAGAGTGCTATGCTGGGCATGGCACAGAGTGAACCAGAGAGCAAGATCATTCAGACCACCAGAGTCTTACCTTCGAAAGGGGACAGGAAACAGGGAGGGTAATATCTAGATGGGCATTGTATTTATCAGAGGATAGAGAGGGAGTGAACTTTTTCAAGGGTCTGCTTTTGTGTCCTGATATTCCCATTACATTCACGGTTCATTCCTTTAGTCACTTAAATATTTGTTGAACACCTACTAAATGCCTCTCACTGTTCTAGGTAGTGAGAACACACCAGTGAACAAAAAATAACAAGATAACTATGAAAATTATAACATTTCTATAAACTCAAACATACTGATAAAAATTAACATATGTATCATCTTATGCACATACATATAATTACCATAAGTGCTAAGGAGAAAAACAATAAGTAGGGAAGTCAAATAAGTGTGGGGGAATGTAACATTTTAGACAGAGTAGCCAACCTCTCAGAGTCACTGAGGAGACATGTGAACAAAGACTTGAAGGGGGTAAGGAGAGACTGTGGACCTTTGAGGGAAGGGTGTTTCAGGGAGAGAACAGCATGTATAGAACCTTGAGTTGGGAGTGAGACTGGTGTGCGCTCAAAGCCAGTGGAGCGGAAAGGAGGGAGTCAGATAGGAGAACTAAGGGAAGGGCATCCAGAGGTAATGGGGCCCAGGCTGAATAGGGCATTTAGGGTCATTAGAAAAACCAAGTGAACTGGGGAATCATGGGAGGGTTTGAGCAGAGCTGTAACATAGGCAAAAGAATCTGTTAAGTTTTAAAACATAGGGCTTGAAGGAGTGTTACAGGAAAGGGGAATCTCATTTGCCCCCTAACCCTGCAAATGCCTCCCTGGGTTCATGTCACTTACTGACGGTGAAGTTCATCAGCTGGTAGCTTCTAAAGAGTTCGGCAGTGAGCAGGCCAGTGTTTATGTTTCCTGTGGCCAGGGTGTCATAGATGCACCCTCTATCTTCATTACACTCTGAGACTGCTTTCTTACTCAAGGAGTCATTCTTCCACAGTTGAGAAAAGAAGACAGGGGTGAAGTTGGAAGGTACGTGGTCATTCCGCCTGCCGAGGAGGCTTGTGTCATCAATTTTCCCTACAAGACACAAAGTGTTATGGTGGTGGTGCCAGTGGTGGGGCTCAAAGGAATTTCTGCTGTGTCCACCCGTTCCTTTCCATGGTTCAGGGTCAGGGAGGGAGATGTGGTAGGCTGGAGGGGAAATTCCTGCTCCAGTGAAGGAGGCCCCCCCATTTCCCTCACCCCCTTTTCCAGGTAAAAAGATGCAGGATGCAGGGGACAAATCTGGGTGTCACCAGGGTCTTAGCACCTCCTGATTTTTCCACCTCACCTTCACAGAGGATGGAGGTCTGAAGGAGATAGTAACATGGCTTCCCTATCCCAACAGGCCCAAGGACTCAGACCCAGACTCACAGGTCATTCCATAGTGGAAAAGCTTCTCCTCGGAGCTCTCTTGGGGCACGATGGAGCCATTGGGCATCTGGTAGTCATCCTCTGGATTGTCATTCCAGAGCCCTGGAGGGATGGAGTGGGAACTCAGCAGCTTTCCCCTTTCCTGGGGCACATTTATGGGATCACACTCCAAACAGAAGGAGGGGGGATAGGAATGGGAAACCAGTTAGTTGCATTTGTTTTTGTTTCAGTTCTCCAGGAGGAGTGAGGGAGAATAGACTCTCAGAGCCTGCCCTTCTGCTTCAGGGAGGGAGGTAAAGAAAATGAAGGAGGAAATAGAGAAAGAAGGGAGAGAACGTGGAGGCAAGGCAAGAGGAAGAAAAATGGGAGAGGGGTTGGAGAGAAAGATGGGAAGGTGCCGGGCACAGTGGCTCATGCCTGTAAGCTTCAGCCTGTGAAGCGGCCGGGGCTAGGGATTGCGGTTCAAGTCCCACCTGGAGCCTGTAGTGAGACCTAGTTCCAAAAAAAAAATAGCTGGGTGTGGTGGCGCGAGCCTGTAATCCCAGCTACCTGGGAAGCTGAGGCTGGGGATTGCTTGAGTCTGTGGTACCCCGGGCAACAAGAGCCTGCAGTTCGACAGCAAAAATAATGAGACCTAGTCTCAAAAAAAAAAAATATGGGAAGGTGTGAAGCTGGTGGGAGAGGAAGGGTAGGGTAGCTGCTGGCCCCACCCTCCCCAGAACCCAATCCGCAGAACCCCTTGGCTGCCCAGGAACCCTACTGGAATTGCAGTTTAGGAAGAGGATGGGAAGTGAGCTTTGAAGGTAGTTGAAGTTCTGCTACTCTGCTACTCTGGCCTCAGGTTCTGCTCCAAGAAACCTGGGAAAGGGAGACTCTGCCCAGGACGCTGGCAGGTCAGTGGGGGGTGAGGTGGGGGGGGTAGCTCCTTAAAATCTGGGGGTCAGAGGCCGGAACAGTAGACTGCTCATCTACATCTGTTATGGATGCTGCCTTAGAAGTAGGGTTGCCTGATTTACCCAGGAGACCTTCTGTCTGGTTTCGATAATCCTCTGGAAGTTGACAGACGACATGGAGGATGTTGGAGAAAGCCATCACTGAGATGACTGTGGTCCCATCAAAACTGGCTGTCACCAGGGAACCATTGTGGGTCATAAAAACTCCAGTGGTGTTGAATATCTCCAGTCCTAGAATGTTGGGAGAGAAGATGAGGAGGAAATTAACAAGAGACTCTTGGGAGCCAAGACTTGGGTGGTAATGAAGTTTTAAGATGCAGAGACTATGAGAGCAACTCTGGGATGCCCAGGGGATGTCTTCTCCCACAGCCAAAAACCAAACCCAGGACACTTCAAGGCCCACTCCTCTCATTTCTGCCTGAAACTGAAGGTAGAGGCTACCACAGAGGGTGTTGCAGCACTGGGGGGAAGGAGAGAAGTGAGGAGAAAAGTTTAATGCCTGGCTCTTGAGTAAAGAGGCCACTGAAGAGACACCAGGGGTGGTGGCCATTCTCCTCTGTCTGGGGTTGCTGCCTCCAAGCTCAGCATATTGTCCCCAAGCACAGGGGGCCAGTTGAGGCCTGGCCCAAGGAAGCAGGAGGAGGTGACTGGTAGCTACCTTCTGCATCCTCATCGTCAGTCTCAAATGTCACGGTCTGGTTATTGAGCCACACGTGGATTGTGTTGTTGGGCTCCAGGAGCCATCGGACCTGAGTTGGAGGAATTGGAGGAAACCTAAGCCTAAATGACCTCCAGGTGCCTAGAGACAAGAAAGGAGGCTCGAAAGAGCTTAGCCTCTCTACCCTGCCCAAATATGAAGGCGGTGGAGAGCATCATGACAAGGTGATGTGCGCTGACGTCTATGCATGTACTGCACAGGCCAGGCTCTGACTAGGCAAGTTTCTTAGATGATGTTACTTAGATCTTACAACAACCCTGGAAGATAAGTCATGTTCTCATTCCCATATTAGTGTGAGAAACTGTAAAGGTATGAGAGTGAGGGCATTTCTTCAATCACATACTTGGTGGAGCCAAGTCCCTAATTCTGTTGTCACCAAGGTTGCCTCTGAAACTACTACACTGGGAGAGGTGTCTTCCCCCTCCCCCTCCCCATCCCACTCCTCCACTACCCTCCCCCTTCCCCTTTCTCTTCCCCTTCCCTATCCTCTTCCCCTTCCCCTTTCCTCTTCTCCCCCTTCCTCTTCCTCTTCCTCTTTCCCTTCCCCTTCCCCTCCCCCCTCCCCTCTCCCTTTCCCTTTTCTTTCTCCCACCAATCTCACTTCTTGGGCTGCTGACAGCTCTCTGCAAGGGAAACATGAGTGTCTGGACACATCCTGCCTTACCGTGATGGGACCCAGGCTGCTTGAGTTGTACTGAGCAGCGAAAGCAATGAAGTTGGTGGCCTGGGCGGAGCTGGTCTGGGCAGTGCGGCCCTGTAGCAGGAAGGAGGAATTTCCGCCATGGGTCTGAACCAGCAGAAAGTCCCCCAGCCCATTAAAAGTGAAGTTGCTGCCATCCAAGGTGGTGATGTGGGGATCCCCAACCATCCATGCTGGGGAAAAAAGGAGATAGCATATTGGCATGGCAGACCAGGGTCGAGTCTGAGATTCCCCACTGAGCCCTGCCTTAGGAATTCACTGGGGTAGACTCGAGCTTGGACAGATATTCCTGGAGTAAAAGAACGCTGAAAGCCCTTATGTGCTTGTGTACTCCCACCCCTTCCCCGTCTCGCATAACTCTGCCTTTCCCCAGCACCACCAGAACACCCCTCACACTGCCACAAGCCTCACACTCGAACCACCCTCACCTTCCCCTATGGCGACAGCTCTCCCCAGGAAGCTAGAGCTGCCCCAGCTCAGGCCCTAAGGGGCTACCCCTACCCCACATGCTCTGCCCTGGCCCTGCCCTGGCATGGACCCCACAGTCTCACCAGGCCGCAGGGGACGGTACCCAGCACAGGTGACGTGCGGCCGCAATTGCTGGTACTGGTCACAGAAGGAAGGCTTGTCATTCCAGAGGCAGCACCAGTTCTGTGACTCCAGCTCTTGGTCTGTGGAGAACATGTCGGGGAGGTGGAGGAGCTGCAGAGGCTGGCTGGAAGGTTTGGTTGGGCAGATGATAGAGAGCAAAGGCATGGCCTGGAATCAGGTCCACCTCAGCTCAGATCCTACTTGCCCAGTGACCTTAGGTGACTGACCACTCATTGTTGCCTTCGCATGCTTGTTGGAGCCTTGTACAGCAAAGCCCCCCATGAAGGGTGGGGTGCTGAGACACCTGCATTCAAAGTGCTGAGAGCCCCGATGGAGGGGTTGATGCTTTAGAGTCTATGGAAGCTGCAGCGATTGCAGGGAAGAGGGTGGGCAGATATTTATTGCCACAGCCTTCCAACTCCCTGCTTTCCAACTCTTTTGAGGGGTGTCTCTAGAGGGCGATAACCTGCTAGTCTGGGTTCAGAGGAACAGTGTCAGGGTAGCTCCTTCCCCTTCTCTGGAAATGTGCCTCCTCTCTGGACTGGGGCAACAGGGCCAAGTGGAGATAGAGTGAGATGTACTCAATCATGAATCCCTAAGACATCAGCTGGCAGCAATGTCAAAAGCACCCTAATGTGAAAGATAAGGTAATTAAGGATCAGAGAGGGTAAGGAGCTGGGAGAGAACAGAGACAAGAAACTTCATGCGAGGCCCCACTGCTTTGGCATGGAGCCCGGAGCTGGTCTCCAGCAAGGAAGAGCAGAGAGATCTAGAGAAGGTAGAACTGAGATCTCTGTGAACACACTCACCAAACTGCCAAGGACTCTGCACTCTCCAGCCTTCCAGAAACTCTCCCCAGGGCCCATAGCTGCAGCACACGCCCCCACGCCAGGAGGAGAAGCTACACAGCTGTCTGCTTCGGAAGCCCCGTGAGCCTGTGAAAAGACCAGACACACTGAGACACAGGATGCCTGGGGGGTGAGGGGGTCAGGAACAGGGCGGGGATGTTTCTGAGGAGGGGCTGAGAATGCCCAGAAGGTCTGGTGTGACCAGAGGAATGGTGAGGGGTGTTGTAGGGGTTAATAGTGATCCCCTCCAGAGACAGGAAAGAGGTGTCACCTCTGGGCTGGAATCGTAAGTCCCAACGTCCCTGCTGCCAGGAGCAAGGACAGGAGATCTGGTTCCAGCCCCAGCTGGACCACCGAGGCTGTCTCTTCAACCACTGCAAGCATCTCAGCCGGTAGTTGGGTATTTCTTTCCTATGAAGTGGATAGAACTGTAGTCCCTGGAAGCCTGGGAGAGCAAAGGAAGAAGGGGTTATCCAAGGACCTGGGACCACAGGTGCTGTTTCAACTTTAAGGACAACCAACACTCATAAATGGACACTATGTTATCTTCCATCTTCTAAACGTCCCACCTTCCAGGGATGGGACCCAAGTCAAATTGTCAGCGATTCCTCCCTAAAAGCACCTATGATGTCACCTCCAAAAGTCACTAAAGTTCGTGCCAGAAGGTGAGACCCTGGGTCAAAAGCTGAGCAGGGAGTCCCCTCCTTCATCGAACTCAGAGCCAGACCCTGTCCCGGATCTTCATTCTATCCCATCCTTCACCTTCCTGTTCTCTCACTCTAAGCTCTTCTACTTTCCCCAAGCCACTTCTTCCTCATGCATCTGAAGTGTCAGTGACTCTACTAGCCACCCACTCAGACATTGGATGTTCATCCTCTCCGCTCCTTCTCTTCCAGCGCACATGTCTGTGGCCAAAGCAGCTAGGACAAAGGCAAATGTTACAGACCAGCTGGGGAGCCACAGAGAATTTGGCACACAAAGCAAGAACTTGTTCCTATACCACAAGGCTGAGGGAGGGTCTTCTGTGCCCATGCGCCTATTTTGGCAGGGAGTAGTAATTAAGAGGATAAACTGTGATGGGGGGCTTGAGCTTTAGATAATTAAAGAAATAAATAATTAATTAAATTTAAATAAATAATTAGATATTCTATGTTGTCACCTCAGTTGGCATGAGTGAGAATAGGGGTCCCAAAGACCAATAAGATATACTAGTGTATTAGATTTTGACCCTGTACTCACACAAGAGAAAAAAATCATTAAGATAGCTACCATCTATTACGGTTTTGAAAAGATCCACCATTTTTATGGATGGTTTATGGTTCTTTTCCACAAGTGGTCATGTGTTAGGGGAAATATGTTAGTTTGTTTAAACACACACACACACACGTAGACACACATGCACACACAAAACACCCCTTAATCACTGGCCAAGAATATCTTGACAGAAAGATCCTAATTTTTTTTTTAGTATTTTACTTCTTTTATTCTTTGATCAATGTTACTAGAAATCAATCTCATTATACCTTTCAAAAAAGCAAACAATATTTTGTCCTTTTAAGTTTGTTTTCCATTTTACCTCTGTTGTCTGCTACTATTTTCATTTATCACTTTCCTTCTTTTGGGGGGTTTAATCTGTGGTTCTTTTTCTGTGATAGTTAAATATGGGTAGGCAAATAGTTGAAGTCAATTATAGTCTTTATATATATTTCTTTTTTTCAGGCTCTGCCAGCCAGGCTGGTGGGTTTCCTTTTTTTTCTTTCTTTTTTTTAAAATTTAATTTAAATTTTTAAAATTTGCATATATATGTGTATTCATATTTATATTACATTATTGCATTATTGTGTACTCCGGGGCTTTCCCACTTCACTAACATTTGTTAACCATCCTGATCTTTTGTGCTCTTCACCTCCCCTCGCCTTCTTCCCCCTCCTCCTCTCTCACTCCATGGTTCAGTCCCATTGGTTGTTTTCATCCTTTCTTATTTGTTTGTTTGATTTTCCCTATATCCATCATATAAGTGAGATCATCCTGTACTTCTCTTTTTCTTTTTGACTTATTTCTGCTAATATGAGTCTTTCTAGTTCCATCCAGGTTGCTGTGAATGACATGTGTTTGTCCTCCTTGATGGATGCGTAGTATTCCATCGTGTATATGTACCACATTTTTTTTAGCCAATCATCTGTTTTGGGGCATTTGGTTTGTTACCAAATCTTGGCAACTGTAAACAGGGCTGCAATGAACATGCGTGTACATGTGTCCTTTTGAATTAATGTCTTCATGTCCTCTTGGTAGATTCCCAGTAGTGGGATTGCTGGGTCGAATGGTAAGTCCACTTTCAATTGTTTGAGGGTCCTCCACACAGTCTTCCATAGTGGCTGGACCAGTTTGCACTCCCACCAACAGTGTAAGAGAGTTCCTTTTTCTCCACATCCGCACCAAATTTTGTTGTTGTCTGTCTTATTTATATGGGCCATTCTTACTCGTGTAAGATGGTATCTAGAAAGATCTTAATTTGATAGGGCAGTGCTCTCCACAAGATGGCGCCCATGACTTGACTTAGCTTCTGGGTAATAAAATTCTTCTCACAAACAAGTAAATTTACATGTCACATTTTACATGGCTAATTTCTAATGCTAAAATGTCCTTTGTCTATCACATTTCAGACACTGTAATTCCTTTCCTTCTGGGTCATCTGGAGAGCACACTGAGTCATGGCAGAGGCCCATAGTTGGCCTCCTGATACCAAAGTGCTGACCTTCTTGCAGAGTGAGAGCTTTTAGAGAAGCAAAAACAATCAGTCTTTCTCCTTTTCCCCATGTTCCTGGCTCTTAGCAGCATCCGGCACACAGCAGGTGCTCAATAAAGGATGACTAAATTAATGCCAGACCTCTGGAACTCCTGGTAGAGTTCCTAAGTGATCTCATATGGTTATTATTCCAGCTCTAGGAGAGAACACTTAGAGTATTGTCCTAATTGCCTATTCATATTCTTACTTCCGACCACACTCCTACTTTCATATTCTGGACCTGGGCCCCCACTGAGAGGCCTCCTGGCTCATTTCAGGGAGGGGATGTGGCCCCAACTGAGATTGTACAGTGAGTCCCTCACTTCACTTCATCCTTAGGTCCCTGGAAACTGCAGCTTTAAACAAAAACTACTTTACTATAGACTAGTTGATATAGGTAAGAGTTGAGTTCTTATGACTTATTTCTGGTCACAAAAACATTACCAAACTCCTGAATAGCACTACTAATTTAAATAATAATTTGTACTCATTCATTCATGTCCCAACCTGTTTATTCCAATTCAAGCCACAGGAATCAGTAGCTGATTCCTGCAGTTCAGGATGCAAGGTGGAACCCAACCCTCTACATGACAGCCTTCCCACCAGGGGACACTCAAACACACTCAGACTGGGACAATTGAGGAGTGTCAACCAGCCTAACATGTTCATCTTTGGGATGTGGGAGGAAACCCAGGGGCTGGGGGAAAACATGCAAGCACAGTGGCCCTAGGCAGGAAGTGATTTTTTTCTCTCATCTACATTATAATAAAACAACTTGGAACTAAAAGATGTTCTTAAGGAACTTGAGGACCAGCTGTGCTATGTGTGATGCAGCACCAGGTGCTCCCTGCTTGGTGCCTAGTACCAATTGCACCTTTTGGAGGTCAGACTGTACTGGGGTGATGTCCCGGATGGGGAGATGTTTGGGAGCTGCCCTTCTAGGGTCACCACCATATGTGGAGCAGGGCACAGAAAGGACTTGTGACCAATTCAAGTTGGACAAGGAGGTACATTTACCTGAATTGGGATCCAGGAATTGGTCTGGACAATACTTCTTCCACACTGACTGGAATGTCAGCAAACTGTTTTGGAAATACCCATCTCCACTGCAAGCAAAGGAAAGAATCATAGGGTTTTGTCACACACACCGTTTTTCCTCTCAGCTAGCAGGTTATTTACTCATTCAGTCAGTTGACCATTAGCTATTGCTTGGTCAGTCAGTTATGGTCACCTGACAGATGGCTGAGTCCAGGAGTAAGCGAAGGAGAAGAAGAGATGCTGGGACAAGAGTGGGGAGGCTCTGATTTATTTCATACCTGCCACATTGCAAGCAACTGATCATGAGACAGGGGTGTGAAAACCAGAGCTCAGGCCTCCTTCCCCTTTGTTTTCCTTCCATTAGGATTCAGAAAGGATGTTCCATGGTGGTTAAAACCCAGACTCTGGGGTTCAACAGACACAGATTCAACTCCTGATTCTAGTACTGAGCAACTTTGTGATCACAGCAAATTACTTGGGTTAACCAGTTACTCTTCGATTATTAAATTTCACATTTGTGACAGTAGTATCCACTTCCCTGTAATGTGAGCATTCAGTGCAGATACATTTGTAAATCCTTTGAAACTGAGGGAGGACCCCAATGCAAAAAGTGCACCCCTCTCTCAGTGGTGATGGTGGGGGGAAGGTTCAAAGTTCTGTTCCAGGATGGAGGAAATTCCAAGCGGAGCTTGGAGCCTCCCTCTAGTCGCTCACTCAGCCAGGAATGCCTGACCTTTCTTGCTCTCTGACATTGAATAGGTAACACACACAGGCGTGATACCTTCTGTAGGCACACACAGGATGGTGTGAAATTCCTAGCTTGTTGGATAATTCCACCCCATTCTCTTTCACAAGTGAAAACCATGTAATTATAGAGACAATCCTGAACACATTCTAGGAGAAAACTATTTGTGGCAATTGCAGCAACCAATTACATGTGACCTTCACAATGATTCACGCCCCAGCATCTGGAAATAATGTGGTAGAGAACTATTGTGTCAGAGACTGAGCCACTGTTACATGCAGAAACACAAGTACCCATCCTTTGGCTCTCTACTCTCCCACTGACTCCATGAAGGCTGTAGGGTCCCTGGGTCTTAAAGGGTTAATTCTTAGTCTATAGGAAGTCAGAAAGGCAGATTTCAGTCTCAGATATCTGGGTTCAAATCCTTGTATTACCCCTTCCTAACTCTGTGACTTTAGGCAATTATTTGGTCCTTGGTTTGCCCAATCTGTAGAATGGGTAATGTGCACTATCTCTCTAACGGGTTTGTTGTGATAATGAAATGGAATTCACATTAAATACCAGTATTAATTGTTGATTGCTATTGTGACAGTTGAAAAGTCAAGAGGAGTCAACTAATGTTCATGAAAATCAGAGAAGTGAAAATTGGTACAATGTACAGGAACCTCATGAGACATGAAGGAGAATGGCTAGGCATCTAGAACTCTCTTTTAATATAAAACAGCAAGAAGTGAATTCACTGTGAGTCAGATCCATCCAAAGGAGGATTTACGTCTCTTTGGGGGGATGAGATTCTATGTGCTCTGAAAATCCTGCTCTGCATCACTTCCTTTTTTATCTACTGAGTGCTCACAGCCCCTCCCATCCTACCTGGAGAAACCCATGAGAACAGAGTTGATTGGGCGCTGGGTCACATCCCACTGCATATTGCTGCTTTTGTAGAGAAAGAGGGCATAGGACCTGCTTCCATCTGTGGAGAGGACAGCCTGGTAGGTGTTGGTCTAGAAGTTGGTTGGAGACAAACAAGGAAGACTGAGAGCAGGCATCTTGGGTTCTCTTTCATGAGGTCCCACCTCCCAGCCCACATCTTGTCCTGACATACATCACTTATCCACACTGATCCAGAGCAAAGGCAATGGGCTTAAACTACTGATACACTGGGGCAGCTTTCTCCATGGGCTTCAAAGCCCTCACCTCTGAGAATTTGTGTTTGTTCTTTGCGGTTTCTTTCCAAAGAAGGGAGATAAAGTACTCCTCCATTCTAGAGTCCATTAGAAGAGGGTTTGTATGGGAACTTTAGCCAAGACACTAGAAAGCTGGGGCAGAATGAGTCAACTTCTTCAGGGATATTTAAGAAGATTGCCTAAGAGTTGCCTGAACCTGAGTTGTGTGGGGGTATCCACCACAGGTGACACGGAACAGTCTCTGGCTGTGGTTGTAAAGCACTGTGACCTGCACAAAGTAGGTAAGCAGTGAATTTGTTGAATGAATGAGTAAATGAGTGACCTTAGAGACCAGACACAGGAAGCACTTTGTGACTCTAAGTGCTGTGAGTCACCAAGGGGAAGGCTAAAGAGCCTGCGAGCACATTTCCATGGTGTGGCACTGACATATGGTTAAGAATGAGAGTGTGGTGTGGTACAGTAGCACATTTGATAAGGTGTGAACCTGTACTTTTAAAACATACAGTGTTGTAAACCAATGTTACCTCTATTAAGGGGGGGGGGGAAGGAATGGGAGTTTGGAGTCCTAAAAACCTTGCTTCCAGACCTGTCTTTATCATTGGCTAGCTGGGTTAGTTGAAATGAGTTTTTCAAACTCTCTAACCATCATTTCCTTCATCTCCAAAATGTGCATCACAATATCAGCTTGAGTTATATCAATAGCTGGCCATTTTTGAATAACAAAAAACCATTTCCTATGTTTCCATCTCCTACTGGGGGGTACTCTTGTGCTGAACTGTGTAAAGAAAGGATTTAAACAGGCCAGTTTACAGTGCGGGAGGGAATGCTCTAACCAGCAACCTGTCCTCCACTCACAGAGGGATTTAGAAGAGTGGAGTCTGCCTAGGTCTCTAGGCTGTCCAGTTTCTAGATGTTTCACAGGAAGCTGTCCATTGGTTTACTCACCCCAATGAGCCATTGAGCTGGATAGGCAGGGGCATTCACCCACGTGACCTTTAGTGTCCACCTGGCTTTGTAGTCTAAGTTTCTGGTGATTTTTCTAATCCAGAATTCCACCTGCTGGACAAGTTTGTTGCGCTCGTCATAGAGTGTCTCATATTCCTAGGAAAGGAAAGCAGATGCAGACAAGGAAATGAGAGCTCCAGCTCAACATCCCTGAGTGTGCCCCCAACATATACACTTTCTTCACTTAAAAGTGATTCTGCTCACTTTTAGTCTACCCACGTTTCCCATCCTTCCCTTGCCCTGATTTACATTTTCAGAGTTATCTCCTCAGATATTAAGAACAATTCAAAATCAGGCTGCAGGGAGGACTGGGAGGTGTGGAGTGAAGGGTCAGAAATCTGAGTCTTTAAGGCTTAAACTTAAGCATCTCTTAGCACAAACTAGCTGGGACCACGTAATCATCTGTGCCCTTCTGTCTCTCCTAGATCTAATAGGAGTTTCCTTGAGAGCAGGCACTTGTTTCTCTATACTTTGATTCTATATGCAGGAGCACAATGCACATTTACTTGCAGTAGCTTTCATTATATGCTTCCACTGATCAGTTACTAACCCAGTCCAGTCCAGGAGTACAAGTAAGGGCTTTGCTTAACTCAGGTTTCTTAGCCTAGATTCGCTCTACTACTGTATTCTAGGGACAAACTACAGAAATGATCCCTGAAGTACAATCTTTATAACTGTTTTACAAAATCCAACACTGGCTCACTGCCCCCAGCCCTATCATCTGCAGGGTATCCCTGAGTCTGTGTTCCATTCCATGTTCAAGCTACCCACACTGAGCCTGGGCTCTAACAACAGTAACTTTGAAATTCCCTCCACACATTCCTTTGCTAGATACTAGAGGATCCTAGTAAAGAGGATCCTAGTCAGGTTTTAAAAGGCCCACCTGGTAGAATATGGTTCCCTGGTAGCTGGAGAAGTCTGCATCATCCCAGAATGGAGCCACCAGAGCCAAGGTATCTTCAACTGTAAAGCCTCTGAGGGGAGGGTTGGGATAGGAGAAAATCTCGCTCTCTGACTCTGGGAAAATGATCTGGCCGTTGTCTGTGAACTGGGCACAAAGGTCCTTCTGGTTAGTATTCAAAGAGGGAGGCAGTGAGAGACTGTCCCAGCCTTAGGGTGGGTCCTCAAAAGTGTGACACCAAGAACACCTCTGGGTAGAACTTTAGAAATGCCAGCAACCCCTGGAAGGTCCATCTCCCTGCCTTCTGGGAGAGTCTCCTTATGTAGTATAAATTGCATCCATTGCATCCATCTCCCTGTCTTCTAGGAGAGACTCCCTTATATAGTACAAATAGGCTTCACCTCAGAACATTCCTCGTGTCCTGAGTTCTTCCTAAGATTGCAGGTTTTGTCCTATTTCAGTGGCAGAATCCATCTCTAGACCAGATCATCAAAGAACAGAGTGCTCTGGGAAAAGACCTTTGGCTCCATCCTGAAGCGGATTCCATCTTAGATGGGGCTAAGAGAGCAACATCCTCCCCCCATCTCTATGTCCCCCTCTTAGTGTTTCCCAGAAGACTCCTTACTGAGAGCCACAAGGGCCAGGACTCATGCAGGTAACATGAGTTACTTGGACCAGGGAACCAGGAGGCAATTATAGAAAATATAAATGCATCAAACATCAAGGTTCCCAAGTAGACGTTCCTACTCCTAAAAAGATCCTGTGAACAGTGGAGCGCTTACTAGACAACAGGACCTTTTGACTGGGGTAGACACTTAGCATGTATAGGGAAGATCGCCTACATCCCTAACCTTATCTGATGCCCTAACATCAAAGACTGGATGGAAACCAGCCAACAGCAGGGATTTGGTGGGTGCCAAGCAAGTGTTTCTTCTAGGTTCTGTCACTTGAACTGCACCCCAGAACTCACATAGAGGAAATCCCGGAGCGACAAGCCAAGGGGGAAGCCAATCTGGGGCCGGAAGAGTGGCGAGGTGAAGTCCACAGTCCTCCTGACAAACTCCCGGTCTCCAGCGTCTGATCCGTAGAGGAAGAGGGGAACACCTGCGCGGAGTAAAGAAGAGCAGATGCTCCTGTGGGCCCAGACATCTGCTAGGATTGAAAGGGATGCCAGGGCAGCTTCCCCAAGTGGCTCCTTCACCTTTGTCCGGTTCCTCTAACTGGGAATCACGAAGGGCTCCTTTCTCCCCCTTTTCCCTTGCTTTGAAGTCGTATCTTCACTCTAACCTGTAAATTCTCATCTCATTTTATCTCTTGAACGCCCTTAAACTAGGAAAAGAGATCCCACTCTTCCCTAGTTTGGAGAAAAAAACAGTCCCGCTGTCAGAATGTCAGTCTGCATCTGTTAGCATAGTCACCATATTTTTAAACATTTTAAGCAACTCCAAATGCAGTTGAGATCAGTAATGAAAAACCATCTGATAGGATGAAACATTTCTCCTTAAATCGCATATTCTGGGTAAACTTGAAGGCCTCCTAGAATTTGTCCTAGGACCTCTTAATTTTCCTGATTGAGAAAGCTGGTCCTAAACATTTCAGACACAGATCTTCTCCTTCCCAATAAGGTAGCTTTCACCTGGTCTTTCTGGAAATTACACAGCAGTCTCTATGCTACTTTCTTAATTTCCTGCGAATTAATTCTTAGTCTCATTCACCATCTCTGTGTTCACAAATGTAAATCTGATGGTGTTCTCCCTGGTTCCTACTATCTACAAAATTCCCTCACATGATAATCTTTTTTCTCACCACTTTTCATCTCACTTCCAGCAACCCCAATTCTTTGGGTTTTTCATCCCTACACAATGTTGGGACTACTGTTCACTTCTGTAACATCCCATTCCTGCTGTTCAGGTTATCCTGAAGACCTGGGCATTTCCACTCCTCCAGTTTCTATTCACCCTTTCCAGGGTGCCTCTGCTTGGGTTTAACCCAAGCCCATGTCCCCCAGAACTCTTCTATTGTGTGCATAGTATTTCCTGGGCTTATTTCTTTTAATTGCACAGAGACAACAGATCTGTTGCTTGCTGAACAATACCTTTATCATGTCTCTAACTCCAACTCCAAATCTGATATCATGTATAAGTGAAGCTTTAGCACCCAACCCTCCTGATGTTTCTTATTGTTCCTTTAAGCTCTTAGACCCAAGAGAGCAGAATCTGTGAGCAAGTAGGCTGTGTATGAACATTCACTTATACCACCCCTCTAAAGGAGGCACAAGGAACCACTGAAGTTCCTGTTTTGCATGTGGAACAGTACAGGTAGCCACAGAACCGATTTCTCCAACTACTCACAAAGACTCTCATTGGTAGAGTCAATCCAGCTACCATGACTATAACTTGCACATCTCAATTTGCCCAGTCCCAACTCTGTGCAGCATTTATTTTTTTCATGTTCGATAGGGATGGGGGAAGTTACTGAGATGGCACCTGAGCATGTTTTGGGATCAGAAGTCATAAG
>PVHY01025942.1:0-17840 GCA_004024945.1 Uropsilus gracilis
GCTACGGGCCCCAGGTGGGACTCAAACCACAATCCCTAGCCCCGGCCGCTTCATAGGCTGAAGCTTACAGGCACGAGCCACCGTGCCCGGCCCTCTGTGTTCCTTCTTGATGCCTGAGCAGACACACAAAGCCATGGTCCGAGGTTCTCTCACCTATGCCCTCTCAGACCTGCAACTCCCTGTCACTCCTGTTTTCTTATAGGTTGCTCTCTGCAGTCCCCAACTCTCTGCCATTTCAGCCTGGCTCTCCTGAGTGACCACAGAGCTGCCATCTCTTTAAAATCCATGTCTTGAGTCCATTGGCTTAATTTCACACCATCACTTAGGTCCTCACTCCCAACAGCTGTGTCAGTGGGTTGGACTCCCGGCTGAGGTGTGTGTATCTCTTAGAGTCGCATCCTCCTCAAGGGGCTATAGTGTATAGTCTCACCTTGATGAGCACATCCCTCATGGTTGACTAGCAGGTCCTGGACGCTCTGGTGTGACTCTCTCACAGGTCGCCCCTGGCTTGGCAGGTCACCTTTCAAACAAGCCCCAAACAGCTCCACAGGCATTCTGTGGCCCAGAGCAGGTGGGGACACTGATGTGGTCCCTCAGACTGGTCCTTCTTGGCCTAGATCTTCCCTACACAAGCACCAGTCCCCATCTGTATCCTCACCTTATGTAGCAAGCACCCCCTTCCCCGCCCCCCCCTCCTGGCCCATTAGTTAGCATTTGTCTCTTTGGGAACCACTTTTCTCACAGGCAGTTCAAACATCATGTTCTTCTTTTTTCCATCAAATTGTGTGTCCCACTGCAGGTTTTCCCATCTCTAGTGCGGAGTTTGGAGCTCCCTTTCCATGGATGGTATTCTTTGATTTCCACCCAATACTTCCCCAGTTATCCCTGGGGCAGCTGCCCCAGAAAAGGATGCCTGCCTCGAGAATGGAGACAACCCCTCCTCCATATCTGCTAGGTGGTCTAGGTTCCCACAGCTGGAAAGCTCACAGTCCTTCCCCACTCCCCCAGGTAGATGGCCCCCCCAGGGCAGGCCCTGCGGACACCCCTCCCTCCGGCTGGCGGATGCAGTGCCTAGCGGCAGCTCTTAAGGACGAAACCAACATGAGTGGGGGAGGGGAGCAGGCCGACATCCTGCCGGCCAACTACGTGGTCAAGGATCGCTGGAAGGTGGTGAGTGAGAGACTCTACGCTGCAGAGGGAGTGGAGGGGGTTAGGCAGGGGTGGGGGAGCCGGTGACATGATAAAACAGGTGCCCTCTGCGCCCCCACCCTAAGCCCTGAGCGTTTTCTGCAAAGTGTTCGCCAGTCATTATTTTTCCCTACACTTGTGGACAGTCGTTTTCTCCCGGTGCCCTCTCTCCAACCCGGTCCTCTATCACCCCTTTCCTGGCTGGGTCACGTTGGTCGGGCCCAGCCTGGAACAACTCCTGGTTGGATGTAGAGCTGCAGAGCTGGGTGGGGGAGGAGGGAGAGAGTGGGGGAGGGAGCTCTTTCTCTGCCGGACCTTGGGAGAAGGGCAGTGAGTGTGTGAGCTGGTGTGCCTCGCTTCCGCAGAGGACTGAAAAGCTTGGGTTGGGGGAAAAGGCCCTGCAGGCTACTCCCACCGCATCCGCACTCCATCTTCCCCATCCACCCTCCTCCCCTCACTGGTTCCTGCGGCAGGTGCAACATGCAGAGACTCCATCTCCCAGCGTGCCTTGCCACTCCAGCCCAGGACTTCAGGCTGCTCGGCCTGCTGGGAGTTGTAGTGCAAGACTCCTGGGGGTTTGGGCCCGGATGGGAGGGGGACACGTGGGAGGATTGGGAGGAAGGCAGTGTCTGGGGAGCGAGATCCACTGTAAATCAATCTCTGTTCCATGTTCCTTTCTTCCCGTTGCTTAAGAGCGCTGCATTATTATGGGGGCAGGATGATATGGGGAGGGTTGTGGGGTGATAAGTGTGCGAGCTTATAGATTTGCACCAGGGGAGGGAGCTAGGAGGAAGGGAGGGAGGACAGGATGGGGGAAGGGGACTGGGGGAAATGCTCAGCTCGCCAGGTGTGAGGGGGTGAGAGGAGAGAGAGACAGACAGACAGACAGACAGAGACAGACATGGGTTGGCAGGTCTCCATGGCAACAACCACCAGCTGGGCAGGTCCTATAGTGGCCCAGGGAAAAGGCTAATGTGCCCTTGTCAGTTATATCTCTGGGACTGGAGTGTGAGCTGATTGGGTCAGAGAGCTGAGATAAGGTGTTGTCTGTGTTCCTGAGGAGGACTTTCCAAGAGGGAGATACAAGAACAGAAATTGGAGGAAGAGAAACTGGGGCAATAATCGAAGGAATAAGTAAGATGGGTTCCTCCAAGGTCCCCCTATTTACCTTGGAGCAAGAACTTAGATCCTGACAGATTGGAGGCAGAAGGACATTTGAACCAAAGTGGAAAAGATGATGGTCACATACATACACATTTGCTTTTTGACCGAAAAGTTCATTTTTTCCCTTCTGATTTTTAAAGAAATTAATCAAAATTTAAAGAAATTTTGAGATCAAAATTTCTCGTGTTTTTCAAGGGCAGTGAGTGGGGAGAGAAATATCAAGGGGGGATTGTAGGAGCAAACATGCATGCAATCTTTGCCAGGTCTGCAGATCCCTCCTTCAGGTCACTCCCTCCAGGGCCTCTGGAGAACCAAAGAGGGTGGGTTCAGATATCTCCCCTCAGCCAGCCACTTTGAGCAATGGGTCAGAGACAGGAGGAGTAGGTACTGTTATTGTCCCTGTTTCACAGTGTGGAGACTGAGGCACAGAGATGACCTGACTTAACACGTTCTCATTACTGATAGGAGTAACCAGGTCTGTCTGACAGCTGGGTCAGCAGTCCCCCAGTTATGCTACCTCCCCAGAAGAAGCCTCTCCAAGAATCAGAAAGGAACCAAAGAAATCTCTGTGACTCTCGGGGTCCTCTCACTTTACAGAGGAGGAAAAGCTGAGGCTTAGGATAATGAAAAAACCCACCTAGTTTACCCAGCAACTGGGCAAGAAATTGGATTTCCATTTTCTTTACTGAATGTTGGTCCTATTGTGTCATTACTCACCCAGATTAGGAAGGTCTTGGGTTGGGGTGGGGGAAGGAAGGGAATCTTGAAAATAACTTTTGGCCAGGCGTGGTGGTGCATGCCTGTAGGTGGCAGCCGGGGCCAGGGATCATGGTTCGAGCTCCCCCCCGGCCCCCGGGGCATGTAGAGAGACCTAGTCCCCCAAAAAAGTAGCTGGGCCCAAAAAACAGGTGGTACGTACCTGTAATCTCAGCTACCTGGGAAGCTGAGGTTGGAGATTGCTTGAATTTGTGGTACCCCAGGCAACGTGGGTCTGCAGTTCCATGGGCAAAAATAGCAAGACCTAGTCTCAAAACAAAAACAAAAAAACCTTTTAAAAACTAGGAGTAGGCCGGGCACGGTGGCTCGTGCTTGTAAGCTTCAGCCTATGAAGCGGCCGGGGCTAGGGATCACGGTTCGCGTCCCGCCTGGGGCCCGTAGCGAGACCTAGTTCCAAAAAAAAATAGCTGGGCATGGTGGTGCATGCCTGTAATCCCAGCTACCTGGGAGGCTGAGGCTGGGGGTGGCTTGAGTCTGTGGTACCCCGGGTAACGAGAGCCTGCGATTTCACAGGCAAAAATAGCAAGACCTAGTCTCAAAAAAAAAAAAAGAACTAGGAGTAAGTGGAAAAAGTGAGGGGTTGTTCATGTTACTGGGCTATGGCCAGGGCTACACTAGCTTTTATAGGCCCTGGGCTCTTGCCTATATGGGACCCTTCCTTTATCGGAGTATTAAAAATTGTATTGTATGACTTAATGCAGTTGTATAAAATTTGCATTGATAATACATTTGAGTTTTATATTAAACATTTTTTTACTTAAGAATTCATTTATTCCTCTGAGTTCAAAAAAATTAAAACACTTTCATGTCCCCCCTAAAAGTCTGTTACTATGGGCTTAGTCACTGTGCCTGTGTGCCCATGGATAAGGTGCCTTAGAAGAAGGGATGTTGGGTGAGTGGGTGACTAGAGTGGGGATGCCCCAGTCCCTATCCAGGTTCTGTAATGATAGGTGGGGGATAATGAGGGATTATGGTAGGAGAAGTGGCTCTGTTTGGAACTGAAGGGGCCAGAGAAATAACTTTGAACCTCCTGGGAAATTGGGGTATAGGTGCCACAAATGTCTCAGCTGCCCACAGTTGTCCTTATCATCAGAAGTATTTTGGAGCCTGGCAACTCTGAGCTTCAATCTCCACATTCACACTTTTACTCTCAGTCTGGGCAACAGTTCCTTACCTTCTCCATTAAGAGTGTGGGTTCTGCATCAGAGAACCTGGCTCTAAAGGGAAACTGACTTTGCTGGTTCCTAGCAGTGTGACCACAGGCAGTCCTTTTCTCTCTGTGCCTTAGCTTGCCTTCTGTGCATATGGTTCCTATGGGTCCCGTCACCTTTGGGAAGAACTGAGATGATGTCTTTGAATCTGGAGCACAGGACGCAGGACATGGTGTTATTCTTGTCTCCTTGCCCTTGCCTCTGTGTTCACACATGGCAAACCATAAAGGAATTCAGAAGATACCAAATCTCCCCTGAGTTTAAAGTTCCCCAGAGAAAGACAGTTTCTTCCCTGGAATCTGTGTCTGTTCCTCTTAGTTGTAATTTTTTTCTAGAAGTCTGGTCGTAGCTTTCATCTTAAGTAGAGAGACTCTAGTTTCTCGTGGTTCTTCCTCCATCCTCTCTTCCTGTCTCCTTCTTGGGCATAAGAACCTTCAGGATCTCAGCCAGCCTTTGATTTCTCTGCTAAATCTTCTCTCCATTTTCCTCTCTCTTTCTAGAGTGGTGTCTCTTGTAATCTACAGGGAACTCTCAGTCCTCTGCCCTGTGCTCCTCCCTTCCTCCTTCCATTCACTGTTTCAGCCACCCCTTAATGCAGCTTGGAATGCCATTCAGTGCTAAGAGGAGGGCACAAAGAGGCAGGAGGTGCAGTTGGTTTACACTGTGACTGGTCAGAGCCCCTTGACTCAGTCATTAGCAAACCATCTGTAGCTGTCCAGACACAAACCAATGGGATGCAAGGGAAAGCCCTGGAAGATCTAGAGAGGAGAGACTACCCACGAGGTGAGGAGTGGGCTCCCTGAGGAGGTAAGCATTGACAGGACATTGCTACTAAGCCAGACAAGTCCCAAGTGAGAACGCTACACCTTCTCCTGCCCACCACTGCCACCTCCCCCACCATCTTTGCCACAGCGCCTCTGTCCGTAACCCCTGTGCTTGAAATAATTTGTAACCCCCTCACCATAACTTGCCCATTTAATTCCTCCTCCTTTACAATTGTCCCCTCTGCCTTTTCTCACTATGCTGGAGGAGGAGGGCCTTGGGGTGAAAGCTTCACTGTGCTACCCCCTGGGAATAGAGGATTCTCCTTCAGACCTCTATTCCCACCATGCTTCCCCTCTAGGCCCCTTGAGGCTTACCTTAGTTTTGGCCATCTCATCCGCTATCTAGAAAGAGATTTTAGCTTTAGCGGAGGATGTGGACAATGAACCCCTTTTGTTGAGTTCTCTACCTCCCCACCACTCCCCCTCCCCAAGTACTTCCTTTGGGAACATCTTTCAGGAGACTGTCAACCCCAGGGAGGACCTGCTTCTCTGAGGGATCCACCCTGAAGCTGGGAGATTCTGGAGGGAGTGTATGTAGGGGTAGGAAGATGGTGATGCCTATGTTCCTTCGAGAAAAGAAAAGGTCTAAGACACCCCGTGTCTCTTTAGCGTCTCCATGCTGGGTGGAGCCACAAATCTCATGGCTTTCCCACTACCCACTCAGATGTGTGTGTGTGTGTGTGTGTGTGTGTGTCCACCCATGGGCTGAACTGCCTGCCTTCTGCACTAGAATAGGAGGTGGGGCACAGGTGGGTGGGGCAAGGAAGGAGGCTCCAGACCCTCCTTCTCAGTGACAGCCCCTGCCCCTACCAATGGAAGACTCAACCCAGCAATGGATAGGATGCAGAACTGCTCAACCTGATCCCTGTCTCCCCTGCCCCTCCACCCAATCTCTACAGCTGAAAAAGATCGGGGGTGGGGGCTTCGGAGAGATCTACGAGGCCATGGACCTGCTGACCAGAGAGAACGTGGCCCTCAAGGTGGAGTCAGCCCAGCAGCCCAAACAGGTCCTCAAGATGGAGGTGGCCGTGCTCAAAAAACTGCAAGGTGTGAGCCTAGGGCTGGGGGATAGGAAGGAGGGGTAATGGGGGGCGTTGCTAGGAGGGTCTGGGACAAGAGTCTAAGGGACCTTGGGTCTATGGTCAGAGGGAGGTGGTGGGAGAAGTGTCTTGGGGTCAGAGTTTAGGCATCTGAAGTGCCCCAGGAGCCACCTCAGGGTTGGAAGTGAGGAGGAGGACGACGAGGAGGTGGCAGCTACCTGTTTGTGCCCCTCAGGGAAAGACCACGTGTGCAGGTTCATTGGCTGTGGCCGGAATGAGAAATTTAACTACGTAGTGATGCAGCTCCAGGTGAGTCCTGGTGGGTCCCTCTCCCCCAAGAGCTGGCTGCAGCTGGAGTGGGGAGAGGGAAGGGAGAGAAGGGTAGATACCCCCCTTTACCCTGAGGTGTGCGGAGTGGGCAGGAGCCTTTGGGGGAGAATCTGGGCAGAGTATCACTAGGCTGATGGTTGGGATGGCAGCTGAGCAGCCCTCACCCCCCAACCCCCAGGGTCGGAACCTGGCGGACTTGCGCCGCAGCCAGCCACGGGGAACCTTCACGCTGAGCACCACGCTGCGGCTAGGCAAGCAGATCCTGGAGTCCATTGAGGCCATCCACTCTGTGGGCTTCCTGCACCGCGACATCAAGCCAGTGAGCACTGCCCACGCTGCCCTTGCTTGAAGCATGCACCCTTTCTTCTTACTCTGGGTCCCCTGGTTTCTCTTCCAGATCAGTGGTTGGGGCAGGGACAGACTCTTCTGTCTCCTCTGGTTCCCCTTCCCAAGCCCATCTCCTCTCCCTTGCCTCTCAGCCATGGCCTTCCCTCTCTTCAGTTCTCTTCTCTTCTTCCCACCGGGTGTGAATAGTCCTTACACCTAGAGAGGTGAAGGGGTGGGCAAATGAATGGGGGGTTGAGGGAAGGGGGCTGAGAGGTTAGGGCTTGGTTACAAATTCCAAGTAGCTAATTTTGCAGTATCTTGGATCATGATAATGGAGAAAACCTTCAGTTTAAAGGGGTGAAAACAGAGACCCCGAAAGATAAGTTGAAAGACCCAAGGTCATGCAGCTGGAACAATGCAGGTCTCAGGCTACCTTGGAGCAGACCTTACAGGAAGCCACAGTGCACAGCTGGGGACCTGCAAGCACAAAGTCAGACTTGGGTTCAGACTGAGCTGGGCCATCACTGTGATATGAGAACAGCCACTCACCTCTTCAGTTTCCTCACCTTCAAATGAGGACACTCCCCTGTCTCGAGGGAACTGAAATAAACAATTGAGATTACCTCAAGTCAAAAAACTTTCATACAGAAAATAAAAGATTAAAAAGGGACTCTGTGGATGGGAGAAAATATTCACAGAATATATTATCCACAGGGATTAATATACAAAATATATTTTAAAAAACCATATTATCCAACAACAGAAAAACCCAATTAATAAGTGTAGGCAGCTGGGCATGGTGGCTCGTGCCTGTAAGCTTCAGCCTATGAAGCAGCCGGGGCTAGGGATTGTGGTTTGAGTCCTGCCTGGGGCCCATGGTGAGACCTAGTTCCAAAAAAAAAAAAAAATAGCTGGGTGTGGTGACACACGCCTGTAATCCCAGCTACCTGGGAAGCTGAGGCTGGGGATTGCTTGAGTCTGTGGTACCCCGGGCAACGAGAGCCTGCGGTTCCACATGCAAAAATCGCAAGACCTAGTCTCAGAAAAACAAACAACAAAAAAAAAAACCCAAAAAACAAACAAAAATAAGTATAGGCAGACATGAACAGATAGTTCAGCAAGGAGGAGATCCAGAAAATCAATAGAGATATAAAAAATGTTCATCATCATAGTAAGAGAGGTACAGGATAAACGCACAATGAGATACTTTCTCATACCTAGGAGAGTGGCACATATTAAAAAGGCTCCCAACAACAAATGTTGGCGAGGATATGGAGAAAGATGAAACCTATCCCACTGATGCTGGGAGTGTAAACTGGTGTAGCCATTATGGAGACTGATCTGGATTTTTTACCTTTAACAACTAAAAATGGATTCACATCGTCCCCACAGTTGAAGCGCATTGAAGCTTTACTCTCTATTGGGCAGAGGGGCCCCCAGCAGAGCTATTTCTTGGTACCCCTTGAGGTGAATCAGGTGAGGTTAAAGCCTCCCCCCAACTCACAGTTACTGTCTGCCTGCAGTCAAATTTTGCCATGGGCAGGCTGCCCTCCACCTACAGAAAGTGCTACATGTTGGACTTCGGGCTGGCAAGGCAGTACACAAACACCACGGGGGACGTTCGGCCGGTGAGTACCGTCTCCCTGCCTGTCCCTGACTGGGAGCCTCTCCCCAGTTTCCTTGTGGCTGCCTCAGCAGGTTCAATTGTGTTCAATACCAGCACCACCCAGCCCTGGGTGCACTAGGCCTACCCCCTCTCTCCCATAGTCTGGGCTCTTGCTAGATACCACACAGCCCCACGCTGGTCCAGGACTGTCCTGGGGGCAGCAAGCAGTGTGTCAGGAGGTGACCATAGGATTAACATGTGCCAAACCTTCCCTGGACTCATCCTGAGGAGGGAATGTGGGTGACCTGGGGATGGAGGGGAGCTGGAGCAGGTTAAAGCAGGCGGCTTCAAGCTTGGGTTGAGATGTGAGCCAGACACGGGCAGGGTTTGAGCTCCAGGTGGTCTTTCCTCTGCAGCCTCGGAATGTGGCCGGGTTTCGAGGGACTGTTCGCTACGCCTCCGTCAATGCCCACAAGAACCGGGTGAGCGGCAGAGCCCAGACAGAGGCTGTGGGGACGGAAGGCACAGACACGGAGTCTGCTGCTGAGGGAGGGGTGTTGGGAGGCAATGGTGTCAAGGTGGGGCAAGAAGCTTGCGGGGAGCCGGCCCTCCAGATGCCTTGGCTGGAAGAAGACTTTGCTATTGTCTCCCCTTGACTTCATCGCCTTCCCTGTTTTGGGGGGCTCCCCTCTCTATTCCCACCGCAATCACTAGTGGACTGTGGGATTCATGGACATTGGCGGGTCAGGGATGGAACTATGGCCTCAGAGAGCCTCTCCTTTGCGCAAAAGGCCTGGGTGCCAGGCCTCCCTGACACACGTCCCTCAGAGAAGGGTCAGCCCCCCACTCCCAGGCAAGGTCCTGAGAGCTTCTGGTGACTGCCTTCTCCACCCCACCCTGCCACTGCCTCTCCCCAGGAGATGGGTCGCCACGATGACCTCTGGTCCCTCTTCTACATGCTGGTGGAGTTTGCAGTGGGTCAGCTGCCCTGGAGGAAGATCAAGGACAAAGTGAGCCCTGTCGGCTGTGCTGAAGCTGGGGGTGGGGGGCGGGTGCCAGCTGGGGCTCCATCTCCCTGTGCCCTCTTGCTTCCAGGAGCAGGTAGGGATGATCAAAGAGAAGTACGAGCACCGGATGCTGCTGAAGCACATGCCCTCCGAGTTCCACCTCTTCCTGGATCACATCGCCAGCCTTGACTACTTCACCAAGCCCGATTACCAGGTGAGCGCCTGCCACCCTGCTCCTGCCTCTCAGGATACCTTTTCTCGGGTGACAGCCTCTGTCAGCCCAGCCCCTGTCCTGCCAAGGCCATGCACCCTTGCCTGCTTGGCTCTAGGCATCTCCCCAGCCTTTCAACCGCATGAAACTGCATTTTGCCCTCTTGTCAACAGTGATCACTGCTAAGATCTCCCAAGCCCTCACCCTGTCCTCAGTGCTCTTGAACCATTAACTCGTGTAAGCTTTGAAACAAGCTTTTGGTGGTAATGCATCTTCCTTATGTTACGAATAATACTCAACAATCAACGAAGCCAAGTGCTTTCAAGTACTTTACACCAAACTGCAGGAGGCCAGGTGGGATGACTGTCCCCAGTTCATAGGTGCGAGAACCAGGCAAGGAGGAGCGAGGCTGGGAGCAGAGCAGGCCTGTCTCCGAGTTCAGAGCTTCAAGGCGCCCTCCGCCCCTGTGGGCCCCACTGACCCTGATCAGAGATGGGGGGAGGACAGGGCCTGGCACAGCAGTGTTCTGCCCAGGACCCACTGTGTGCCAGGCACAGCTCTATGCTCTGTGGGAAGAAGACAGTGCCCAGCACACAGTGGGCTCCCAGTGAGTGGGTCCCCCTAGGAGAGAGGACTCACCCTGTGTTCTAGGGGAGCTACTTTAGAACTGGGACAGATCTCAGGGGGTCTACAACTGCCCACCACCTCCTGTGCCTGCAGCCCCGGTTGCTGGCAAAAGTACCTCAGGTAGTAGGAGGCTGTACCCCCAATCCTAGCTCAGCCTTGGGGTCCCCCAGCCACATAGCTGTGAGTGCGCTGTGCTGGAGATGCAGGATTAGCGAACAGGCAGGTGAAAAATTCAGAACAATGCACTGTGCCTGACTTTGGGAGCTGCGTGGTGGGGATCAGGGAGGGCTGCCGAGAGGGGAGGACCTGTGGGGAAGTCGCTGTAGGCAGAGCAGGTGGCCCCTGCAGGGGCGAACCCCACGGTGGGTTTGGGAAACTACCAGTGGTGCGGAGCCACCGATGCTCCAGCTGAGATTGTGGAGATGGCAGATGGTGAGATGACAAGCCCCAGGAGGCTGGGTATTGAGATCAGAAGATAAATCCCAGAGGACCTGTATTTAGCCAGTGGGGCTTAAACCAAGATGATAATTTGCATGCTGATTTGCATATCATGTGCATGTTTTCATTCAAAATCAATATGCCCTTCTCCTTCCAACGCCCTCTCTTGGCCCAACCCTGTCCTGGAAGGTCCCTTTCTTCCTCCTGCAATCCCAGCAACCGCCCGCTCTTCCTGGCGAGCCCCCCGGGTCACCTCTCTGTCCTCCCGCCACCCCACCCCCCTGCAGTTGATCATGTCAGTGTTTGAGAACAGCATGAAGGAGCGGGGCATCGCGGAGAACGAGGCCTTCGACTGGGAGAAGGCAGGCACCGATGCCCTCCTGTCCACGAGCACGTCCACACCGCCCCAGCAAAATACCCGGCAGACGGCAGCCATGTTTGGGTGAGTGGTGAGGTGACAGGTGAGGCGTCAGCTAGTCCCAGCCACTGGGAAGCTATGCTCTCTACACCTGACTGTCTCTCCTATTCTTGGTGTTCAACCCGGGGTTCTCTGACTTCAGAAAATTCTGCTACATCACCACCCTCTGGGACAGAGTTGGCACCCTCCTCTTTGGGAAGGTGTGGCCTTACTGGGGAGCAGGAGCCCTGAGACTGCTCGAGCCCCACGGCTGCTCTGTCTCTCGGCGCTGTGTGTACTCATTTCGTGGCCATCTTGAGCCCTGCAGAAGGCCCTCTATGGGCTCAAAGGACAGACTCGTTCCTTGGGCCTTCCAAGCATCGTCAGCTGTGTCTGGGATAGTTTGGCAATTCAGCACCACGTGAGAAACACAAGGCTGGAGGTGGTGCAGGGAGGAGCCAGAGTGAGAAGGGGCTCCCTGCCCGCCCCTCCCCCCCCCAAGGTGAGCTGAGCAGAGAATCAGGCAGGGCTTCCAGGCTGCATTTAGGAAAGCTGCTTAACAGCCCTTGCCAGCGCTTAAGGGCCAGTCTGCGATCTCAAGGAGCTCCAAATGATACCGCGAGACACTCACTCTGGTCCGAAGGAAGCTGAGGCAGTGAGTGAAAGTGGCAATCTGGAGGACTCCGAAGTGGCCATCCCTGCTGAATAAAGAGAGCTAGGTGGTGCTGCACTGCCCTTCCAGTCTTGTCTCCTGGTGGCCCTCTGCCAGCCGTAGGGTGGGCTGGTCTCAGAGGCTTTGCAAGCCAGGCATGGTGACAGGCCTAGGGACAATCCTCCCCTGCCCCCAGTCCCAAAGGTGGTAGGTGGTCTCCAGAGTCTGTGCTGGTAGGAGGGGGCCCTGGAAGGAGAGGGCACCCCTTGGCAACCTTGCCCATGACCCCCTCCTGGTCCCTCCAGGGTGGTCAATGTGACACCAGTGCCTGGAGACCTGCTCCGGGAGAACACCGAGGATGTGCTGCAGGGCGAGCACCTGAGTGACCAGGAGAATGCACCCCCCATCTTGCCCGGCCGGCCCCCTGAGGGGCTGGGTCCTGGCCCTCACCTTACCCCCCACCCTGGGGGTCCCGAGGCTGAAGTCTGGGAGGAGACGGACGTCAACCGGAACAAACTCCGGATCAACATTGGCAAAGTAAGGGAGCCAGGGAGTAAGCAGCCAGGGAGAAGGATGTGGGGGCCTTCCCCTCCTCTGCCCAGTTCCTAACCTGTGGGCCCCCTGGCCATTCCACCTGAGCCCCCTCTCCCCATGTGTCTGCTTGCCCTACCTCCATGTCCTGGTCCCTCCATCACCCTGGACTTGACCCATCACTGCATCCTTGTGCTTCGACTTCCCTCTATCCCCCTCACCCTGTGCAAACAGCCTGGTCCACAGCTGCTAGTCAACCCCAGCTCATGGTAGCCCCTCTCCCCTGCAGACCCCCTGTGTGGTGGAAGAGGAGCAGAACCGAGGTGTCGGG
The DNA here is from genome assembly GCA_004024945.1 of Uropsilus gracilis. Taxonomy (NCBI): domain Eukaryota; kingdom Metazoa; phylum Chordata; class Mammalia; order Eulipotyphla; family Talpidae; genus Uropsilus; species Uropsilus gracilis. The sequence goes on from PVHY01025942.1 coordinate 12,662, forward strand.
GTCCCCAGCTCCCCGGTCCGTGCCCCCCCAGACTCCCCAACAACCCCGGTTCGTTCCCTGCGCTACCGGAGGGTCAACAGCCCGGAGTCGGAGAGGCTGTCCACGGCGGATGGACGTGTGGAGCTGCATGAGAGGAGGTGGGTCTGAGGTGGGGGGTGGGCAGGCAGGAGTAATCATCACATGGCTGGTCTGGAGGAAGAGCGTATAGGAGGGAGAAGTGGGGGGACCCTGGGAGTATTGAGAGGGTCACATCTGGGCTTGCAGTCAGACTTGGTTAGTCAATGATAGGGCCTGCAGAGAGCACAAGGGGCATAGAGTCCACTCCTGCCACCAAGGGGTGAGGTATGGGGGCAGACTGGAGGAGGGACAGGCTGACTCTCTGTTGTGACTCGTGGGCCGCTCAACAAGACACAAGACTCTGAATGAATTCAAAGTTGCAGGTTTATTACTGGTGCACCAGGGTCCCCAGCCAGCTAGGCAAGGGAGACCCCGAGCAGTCTCTGTTACAACCTTTTATAGGGCAAAACCACCCCCCCCCCCATTGTGAAGCAAGCAAGCAGGTATAGCACACATTCCCATAACTACAGGACACATTTTTATGTTTTCATAACAACGGGTTTTTAATAATGCGGACACCCGTCATTTATTAGGTGCACAATGCTGGCATCCATCATCTATCAGGTGGACAATGCTGTTGTCAGTAGCAACCAGGAATAAGGGGAAGCGGAAACAGGATGTCGGACCAACCATCCTTGGCGGGTATTTTTCACTGAGGCCAGGGAGAGGACACTGTTCTCCAAATGGAGGCTTTGAACAAAATGGAGTTACTTTGGTCAGTCTGTTTCCAACACTCTCCAGCCTAGAGGAGGATAGGTATGTCTTGGTAGGTGGACATGCTTCCAGAACCTTTCCTAAGAGGCTAATTGCAGATGTCTGAGCTGAGCAGGCTCCTTTCAGCTTTGGGAGAGGGGCCTGGGAGGGAAGTCCAGGGAGCTAACTGCTCAGTTCAGGAGGGCACCAGGTTTGGGGCTTGGAGCCAAGGGATCTATATCAGGGAGGTGGGAAGGAGGTTTGGTTGGTGGGGAAGGGCGTTGGAAGGTTTGCAACCTTTAGGGTGACCCGTTGACCTTGAGTGGTTGATCATCCACAGGGATGAGGGCCAGAGTGGAAAACCTCTGGTGAGAGAGGCCCCGGAGAGATGCTCTGCTTTGTTCCGGGTGGTGCTTCACCTACAGCAGACAAGGAAGGAGACCTACTCTACACCAGAAAGCGTGTCCCTTCCCGAGGCCCAGCCCTGGGGCAGGGGTCCTTTAGCATACCCACTCAAGGCATACCCTAATGTCCCACCTCAGCCACAGTCCCTCAGGCAGCTTCTGTCCCCTCTGCACTCTGCCCTGGGATTTGCACAGTGCCGCTTTGGGGTGTGAAGACAGCTGAGCTGGGGGCCATGGAGGGCCAGCACCAGGCCTCACAGCCACCTCAGGACAGGGGGAGGTGGCCCTGTCCTCAGGGAATGGACTCCTCACACACTCAGGCTGGACTGCCTAGGACTGCAGGCGTGTTTTTATCCACAGTAGCCTGGGGCAGGGGAGGGGTGGTTAGAAGTGGAATGTGAGGAGGGGCAGTTTGGAAAAGATATGAGTGGAGAAGAGAGGAAATTCCCTGAACAGAGACAGCCCTGAAGAACAGATTGGTTTGGCTCAGCGTGAACCCTTGATTCACGGATGGTGAGAAGAGGGGCATCACATAAGCAAGACAGAAGGATTTGGGTAGCCACTGGGGTTCTTGATCACAGCAGACAAGGTAAAACAGAAGGGACTAGGTGGCCCACTTCTCCTCCTTCTCCATCCCCCTCTCCCCCAATCCTCATCATTAAGCCCCCCTCTTCTGGTACCCTCTCTCATTCATCAAACAAATCTGTACTCAGAAAGGAGGTGACATAGCCATTAACATGGGAGTATAAATGCAAGACCCTCGGGGTAGCCTCCTATAGGGCTGTTTTTATTTTGTTAACAAATCAATAATAATAATAATAATAATAATAATAATAATAATAAAACTATGTAGAGTGGAACCAGCAGGCACCAAGCAGGAGCAGGCAGGGCAGGCATGTGTGGAGAGCACCTCATAAGAGAAGCTGTTCCTAAGCCCCCAGACATGACGTGGGGAGTGGGAATAACAGCCGACCCCACCCCCACCCAGCCTGAGCCCAGGTTCAAGGTTCTTGGTGGCTTGGTGGGGGCACCCTGGCCTCAGGAGGGGTCAGCTCTTCCCATGTCACATCCACAGCCAGAAATACCCTCCCCTGGGGGCCAGGTCCCACCCTTTTGCCCCCCTCCACTAAGAATCTCTGGCACTGCTAAGAGCAGAGATTCACAGCACAGTTTAAGATAACAACAAAGGAGATTCCCAAGGTAGGATCAGTGCCTCAGAGGTAAAGAGTCAGGTGGGACCCGCTTGGCAGCACTCACAGCAGCTCACAGCTATGTAAACAGACCCGAGCTTGGGATCACAGGGAGGCCAGCTCCCCGGAAAGGCTCCCTCCTTTCCTGAGCAGCAGTGCAGGGTGGAAGGCAAGACTTTGTGAGCTCCTGGGCAGTCTGGAGAAAAGTACATCTGAGAAGCTTAGGAGAAAAGGGAACGCTGAGCTTCAGTTTGGCCCCTCAGGGCCCTCCTGTGGCAAGCGGAGGGGTGTGGACTTTGTCTTGGGGCTGATGAGCCACTGAAGTTTGTTGGGGTGGTGACATCAGCCAGACCAGGCCTAGCTAGGGTGAGGAGGCCAGGAAAACCATCTGCACACTCAAGGACCAGGTGGGTGTGTTTGCCTACATGCAGCAGGGGAGCCGAGGGGTGGGAGCTGGATGGACCTCATGGAGTCTTTAGGAAGATTAAGTTCCCCTTGATCTCTGCCCAGAGGAATGCTCCCTGGTTTCTTCCGAGCCAGATTTTAGTTTCGCCATGCTTAGATTCCTGGAACATGGTACGCACTTAAAACAGCCCTGCAGCTGTTGGAAAGAGCAAAGAATAAGTCGGCTTTTAAGCCAACAATGAGAAACTTGTCTTGCAAGATAGTAGGACAGGTTTTAAGAAAAATACTTTGTGCATGTGTGTACCCACATGTGGAAAGTGTCGGCCATTCACTAAAGGATGCTGGGCTATCTGACTTGCCCTGATCAAGTGTAAAGGCCATTGCTGCCTGGCCAGGTCTAGCTGGGGAATGGGAGGGATTTGGGCCTGGGTTATAGACTTTCGACTCTATTTGTAATATTTTATTTCTTGAAAATAGCATTTAAAGTTATTTAAGTAAATAGGACAAAATGGTATTGAAATTTCACAAATTGTGACAAAACAACCTAGCATCCTTTATAACCCTTGGTAGGGGGTGGAGATTGTTGAATGAATGAATGATGGACAGAGCCTGTACAGGGAGTGGGATTGGGAGGTGACTGAACCTGGTCCAGAGTGGAGGAGGAGTTGTGGTCAGGAGGTTCCAGGCATCACAAACACCACCCCCACCCTGTGCTGGGGGTCCTTGGGGGTCCAGAGAGGCCAGGCACTGAGTCCCATGTGGGGTGGCTTTGCAGGTCACGTATGGATCTGCCCGGCTCACCCTCGCGCCAGGCCTGCTCCTCGCAGCCAGCTCAGATGCTCTCAGTGGACACAGGCCACGCTGACCGGCAGGCCAGCGGCCGCATGGACGTGTCAGCCTCCGTGGAGCAGGAGGCCCTGAGCAACGCCTTCCGCTCGGTGCCACTGGCCGAGGAGGAAGACTTTGACAGCAAGGAGTGGGTCATCATTGACAAGGAGACAGAGCTCAAAGACTTCCCCCCGGGGGCCGAGCCCAGCACATCGGGCACCACGGATGAGGAGCCTGAGGAACTTCGGCCACTGCCTGAGGAGGGCGAGGAGCGGCGGTGGCCAGGGCCAGAGCACTCCGTCCGGCCCCGGGGTCGCGGAATGCAGACCCTGGCCGAGGAGGACCTGAGGCAGATGCCATCCCAGCCCCCGCCACCTCAGCTGAGCCAGGCTGAGGGCAGGTCAGAGACATCGCAACCCCCCACGCCAGGCAGCCCTTCCCACTCGCCCCTGCACTCGGGACCCCGCCCTCGACGGAGAGAGTCAGACCCCACAGGCCCACAGAGACAGGTAAGGTTGGACTTGCACCCCACCCCCCACCCTCAGGTGCCCACAGTCCTGGCATGTAGACCTGCAGCACTCCCCATGTGCTCTGACAAGCACCCCAGCAGTTGTAGGGCTGTGATGAAGGGGCGGAGGTTTAGGGGTCTGAAGTAATGCTTGGGGTAGGCTAGGCTTCCCAGCTGAATCTTGCGTTGTGGGCATGTCAGCCAGGTGGCAAAGTGGGAGAAAGACCTCCCAGGCCACGGAGACAGTGTGTGCAAAGGCCCAGAGGTGGCAATCAGAAAGCACAGCACTGATGGCTCATTGCGGCAGGTGAGACCATGGTGGATCCGAGGGCTTTCGCCTTAGTGTAATGTGATTACCTTGGTATTTCTGGATGATTGCTTCGGCTGCTGTGTGGAGATGCATGGAGGGGCCACAAAACTAGAAGTAGGTGGGCCACATGGCAGATGCCACGGGATAATGTTTGGCTGGCTTGGACCCTGGGGACCTATGCATGAGGAATGATGGAGGGAGCCAAGAGGTGTTGGGACGAGGTCTGAGGGGGCCGTGGCAGTAGAGGGTGGCATCGGCAGATGCTCAGCTTTCTGAGTGGATGGCAGTGCTATCACTGAGTGGCTTTGAAGGGACTCAGATTTGGATACGATCTTACTGTAACCATGGGATGTCTGAATGGAGACAGATCTCAGCTAAAGATACAGGTTTGGAGGTCTTGGAAGCTACAGGAGGGGGTGACGTCTGGGGTGTAAAGAACTGCGGATGAGGGCAGAGGCATAGGAGGGAAAAGAGCCCTCAAGAAAGACTGAGGAGCTGGGCGTGGTGGTGCACACCTGTAATCCCAGTTACCTGGGAGGCTGAGGCTGGGGACCACTTGAGTTCGTGGGTTTGAGACAACCCTGGGCAACATAGCAAGACCTAGTCTCTTAAAAAAAAAAAAGAAAGAAAGAACGAAGGACTGAGGATGAGTGTGGAATGTGGGAGGAGCAGCTAAGGAAAGGGGAAGAAGCGGGAGGTGGGGGGAGGTGAGGGTGGTGGGAGG